>CM016487.1:15416227-15598727 GCA_002890555.2 Lagenaria siceraria
TAACCCAAATATGTTTTCATTTTATCGATTTCAAATTTCTTTTTATATAGTTATAAAAATATTATAATGGACTTGATAGTAATTATTAGGGAAAAATACCCTTTTGGTCCCCGAGTTTTAAAAAATATGTGCATTTGGTCTTTAATGTTTCAAATTGGGCATTTTAGTCATTGAGTTTTTAAGAATAGGTTTAACTCCCTCAAGTATAACAAATCTATTAAATTTAAGGAAAAAATACATTTTTGGTCCCTGAGTTTTGAGGAATAGGTGTGTTTAGTCCCTCAAGTTTTAAATTGGCTAGTTTAGTCCTTGAATTTTCAAGAATATGTTTAAAATGTTCTTCTACTAAAAATAATTATTATTAAATTTAAACAAAAAAAATTGATTAAATGCTGAAGTGGCAAGATTGAGTTGGAAAAAAAATTACTTTTTAATCTCTCTCTCCCCCTCTTCGTCCTCCCTCTTTCTCTCTCATTCTCTTCCCTTTTATTCTCTCTTCTCCCTCTCCCTACAGAATTATTAGAAAAATCTGAAAAAATAGAAACTTTTTGGGGAAAATACCTTTTTAGTCACTGAGTTTTCAAGGATCGGTGCAATTGGTCCCTAAAATTTTAAATTGGTCATTTTAATCCCTAAATTTTGAAAAATAGGTTTAAATGATCCCTCACCTTATTTTTCTCATTTACTTCTACTTTCTTTTATTACTTTAATTATGAATTGACATTTTAAAATTAAAATAAAAATAGAAATTCTCTTTCTCCCTTTCCTTCCTCTCTCCTCTCTCTCTCCTCCTACCTCCTCTTCAGTCTTCACCTTCATCTTCCTCCCCCTTCTTCAGGATATTTTAAGATTTTCATTTATAGGGTGAGAATGAGATATACAACTGTGATTCTACGGAAAATTAAGACGAATTTGATGTTGGATATTTATAATGAAAGAAAGTGAGATTTTGATTAATATTTAAAACATAAAAGATTAGATTTAATTGTGTAGATTAAATTCATTGTTGGAAACTTCAAATTGGATTGAAACCATCAAATTAAGATGATGTTTCATGTACAAATTTAACATGTATGAAAGTTAAATTTGTAGTTTCTTCAATTTGAGTGAGTTATATGTGATTTTTATCAAGTAACAACTAAAATGAGTTAAATTTGATAAGTGTTTCAATTTTTGTGTTTATTTGATTTTATTTTGTAGTTTGGAGAGTTACTAATGTTGAGAATTTATGCTAGATATAAATATAATGTGGAATAAACAATTTATATCTAAAATTCTCACTTCACAGGTTAGAGCCAAATAAGTAATCGATAATAAAATAATAAATAAAGAAGATAAGAAAAAAAGAGAACGACACCGAAAAATATACTAGTTCACCCCAAACTCGGGACTACGTCAGTCTTATGCAACTGCAGGTTCTACTATGATGGAGATTGCAAAGACACCCAAGCTCACGCTACAAATCTCTCACAAATAGCCCAACACGAACTATTTAATTTTCAGTACCACAACTCGATTTCTTGGAAATAATAAGAGAAACTCTCGATTCAACAAAAAAAAAAAAAATACACACGCTATTTTCTTAATAATCCCTCACTGCCACTCGATAAAAGAACGGAAGAAAGCAAGTTCATCTCTTAGTTTTGCTCTTCACGACACACTTCTGCACTAAAATTCATGCATGAGTCCATATATATATATATAATATGTGTATGGTGCAACCCTTGCCAACTAATGGGCCAAAACCCAATAGCTTTGAGAAAAGAGAAAAAAAAAAATCAGCTGCAATGTTTGATTTTCTTATGTTGAAATGATCTTCCACCGCCTTCCATTTCTTCTTTTAAAATTTGCTTCCAAATTAACCAATAAAATTAATTTCCTTGTTGGTTAATTAATAACATGATTGGGCCTTCATCTTTGCACACATGTGCTTCTCGGTGGGTTGATTTCAATAGGAGATTTTGTCTCCACAATTTCTAACAATGTGCATCTAATACGCATTAATTTTAACCTATAATTTTAATATAAATCTAATTCATATTAAAATAATATTTAAACAATTCAAATATTTAATTCTCTTACAAATTAACTTTGAATCATATCCAAAATTATATTTATACTATAAAGTTTAATTTGTAAAATAAACTTTATATTATAATGTATCAATATACATTATACTTTTCCCTTAGTAAATTTGAACTTTTCAAATTTCATCCAAGAATAAATTACCTCAATATTCTTTACGAGCTAGGAAGGGGACCTAATAGGCCTACAGATCAGAAGCTCCAACCATATGAGATTAACGGGCTAAACTCATTAACCACATTAATCAATATTCGTTAACTGTGGATACACTCTACTAAAGACCCACAACTGCACTCTTCTCACTATAGATATATTTTTGTGTCCACAGATATAGACCAATAAAAGCAAGTTAGTCCTTCACAAGTGTTCGTAACACCAGCTGGGTCAAATTACCGTTATACCCCTAGGTTACTTCTAAATCCTTAAGTACCAGTGCTTCTCTAATGAACAACCTGTTTATGGTCCAACCATCAAACAGAAACTCCTCTCGGGCCAGTGAGAGGGTAGGGGGCCTTTGTTCAAGTCCCGGAGACACCACTTAAGGGAACACTTATTTACTTACCCTAAAGTCGGGAAGGAGTGAAATCCATCTTGTATAATTATGTTCCCAGCTCCCCACTCAGTCTTGTCCCCAAAATGGTAGGTATATCGAGTCGGCAAACGAACCACTCTCACCCATACAAATCAAATGATAATTCCTCGTGAATAGGAGTTCATAATACTCAAGATTAAGACTAAGTTGCCTAGGTCAACCTATTGAAATAGAAACCTAACCAGTCAACGGAGTTACATCTAGTGGTTACTATTTCGTGGTCTAGTCTTATGCAAACTCATTGTATAGGATACCCCTACTCGCATGTCTCCTACATGAACGCGTTGGATCATTGCGTTTGTATCAAATACAAAGTGGGCCGTATCCATAGTTTTACCAGGATAAGGTACCCAACCCTATCCTTATTATAGACCATTTAGGCTGTAACTTGAACATTGATCTCTATATGTCTCTACGTATTGTTCAAGACTCATAAAACAGTCTAGGATGTTAGTTTATTGGATTTTAGGGTTATTAAAACAAGATAAAATAATCAATAACATTTATTGAATAATAATGAATAACTGTAACGACCCGACTTCCTAGGACTTGTTCTAGGTCATTACTTCATGCATGCATACACCTCAAAATGACACATTCCATATATTTGACTAAAGTCAAAGATATTTATAAAATAAATAACTTCATTAAATTTAAATAATTAAAAATCTTGGATCGGGGTACCCCTAGAAGTTATGAAAACAAAACTGTAAATTTTGCATAAATATCTAATGGCGCAAAACCAATATTCTGAATTTAAATATTAAGACTGAGATTTAAAAACATGAAAACATGAGCGGAAGCATTTGAATGGTCCCAACGGCACGGTCACGGATTCTTCCTGTCATTCGCCTGTTTGTCCTTACCTTTACCTGAAAGTTGTAACATAAGAAAGAGTGAGTATAAAAATACTTAGTAAGTGACCCCATTATCGGGATCACATGCATTCTGATACTGTTCTGGGTGAACATCTAAGTAGATAATCTGCCTGCCCAGTCACTCATGTCTAGTGGCCTGAAGGCGCACCGTCAAAATCATGAAAGTGAACCTGATGGTCCACGGTATGGTAACATGGAGGTGAACTCGTCAGTTCACACATGTCTAGTGGCCTGATGGTGCACCGTCAAAACATGAAAGTGAACCGGATGGTACACGATGTCATGTCTAGTGGCCTAATGGCACACCGTCAAATATGGAAGTGAACGTGTCGATTCACAATATCATAACATGAGGCGTGACGGGGAGGTAAATCACCACTATCTGTCTAACATGTATTTCATACATACATACATATATATATATATATATATATATATATATATATATATATATATATATATATATATATATATAGACACACACACATCTAATAACAGAGTTTCACACCAATAAATCATAAATTCATAAAACATCGTAAGTGTGCATGCTCAATTTCCATGGATCATAAAAAAAATCACCCAAATTTCACTGATAACTTTGGTAACATGAATTAGGGCGTCCGACACAAATGCAAGTCAATAATAACGTCACTTACCTCAAAATTAAGTCCACTTCACCACCAATTCATCTTTTTCCTTGCCTTGAGTAACCCTAAACATAAATTCAAATTAACTTAAATAATCAAACTTAAACCAACCAAAATGCTTAGACTGACGATCTCCAAAAGCTTACCCAAAACGAGGCTCGAACTAAGATTAAACCCAAACTTTTCTCAACAAACCAAACCTAACACAAGATCAACGTTAGAGAATTAACCAAATTAAGTCCACTTCACCACCAATTCATCTTTTTCCTTGTCTTGAGTAGCCCTAAACATAAATTCAAATTAACTTAAATAATCAAACTTAAACCAACCAAAATGCTTAGACTGACGATCTCCAAAAGCTTACCCAAAACGAGGCTCGAACTAAGATTGAACCCAAACTTTTCTCAACAAACCAAACCTAACACAAGATTAACGTTAGAGAATTAACCAAATTTTACAGCAGTAAAACAAATAACCCAACGGAGACCAAAATCCCAAAACTCACCCAGTTTTACAGGTTCTGTTCAGCAACGATTATGGACAAACCAGAGCTCCAAATAACGATCCAACCGTTCAGAATGGTACCCCATGTGTCTCGAATAGGGTGACAAAATTGCACTACGATCCGACGGTTGAAGCTCTAGCAAAGGAAAAGTTTCCAAGAGCTGTTGCTGAAAAATCGAACTGCATTGCCTCTTTCTCCTTCTCCGTTTTTTCGGTGTAATTTTCTCTCTCTCTACCTTATTAGGTCACTTAATAAAATATATATACAATATCAAACCCTAATTCCTTAATAACTTAGGGTTACATATATATTTTAAATTTCTTTTTCCTCCACCAATTCCACTAAACAAATTAAATCCCCAAATTTAAATTCAATTTCCACCAATTAAATGTAAACCCAAATCTTTTATTTCGTCTAATTTAAATTGAATTATCTTTCCAATATAATTCAATTAAGCCTTAAAATTTAAAAATAACACCCAAATAATTTAAGATAATTAAATTAAAATTACCTAAAATTTTAGGTTGTCACAATAGCAATTTATTAATGACGGTCAAAATACAACATTTAATATCTACGAGTTTTAGGGCATAAAACCCAACAAACTCCCACTTGAACTAAAACTCTAGTTATTGGATTGCACAAGATAATACAAAACAATGGGGATGGTAAATAATACGAATACAATAAACTAGGGCATCTGTATACCCATTACACATCTCCCACTTGCCCTAGATTACCCAATGTACAAATCTCGGAAACCTAGATTCTCTAGATGACCCTCAAACACTTTAGCCGAGAGAGTCTTCGTAAATGGATCAACAATGTTGTGCTCCGAAGCGATCTTTGTGACACTCACATCTCCTCGTTGCACAATCTCCCTTATCATGTGATATTTCCTCTCGATGTGCTTTCCTCGTTTGTGGCTACGAGGTTCTTTAGAGTTGGCTACTGCCCCACTGTTGTCACAGTATAGGGTAATAGGCAAGTCCAAATTTGGAACAACTTCCAAATCAGTTAGAAACTTCCTGAGCCAAACTGCTTCCTTTGCTGCTTCACAAGCAGCTACATACTCAGCCTCCATAGTGGAGTCTGTTATGCATCCTTGCTTGACACTTTGTCATACTACAGTTCTCCCATTTAGGGTAAACACTGATCCCGACGTGGATTTCCTAGAATCCTTGTCAGTTTGGAAATCAGAGTCAGTATAATTTGTAAGGATCAAATCCTTAGCTCCATACACTAGCTTGTAGTCCCTCGTTCTCCTAAGATACTTGAGGATATTTTTAACTGCTGTTCAGTGGTCAAACCTTGGATTAGACTGGTACCTACTGACTATTCCCACTGCATAACAAATGTCTGGCCTAGTGTAGAGCATAACATACATTAAGCTACCCACAGCTGAGGCATAGGGAATACATCTCATCTCCTCAACTTCTTGAGGTGTCTTAGGACATTGTTCCTTAGATAAGTGAACCCCATGCCTGAAAGGTAATAAACCCTTCTTAGAGTTCTGCATCGAATATCGAGTCAACATTTTGTCGATATAAGTTGCTTGAGACAGAGCTAGCGTTCTGTTCTTACAATCCCTAATAATTTAGATCCCAAGAACATACTGCGTCTCTCCCAAATATTTCATTTGGAATTGGGCTGCTAGCCATTTTTAATGTCAGTAAGGTATCCTACATCATTCCCAATAAGTAAGATATCGTCTACGTATAGTACCAAGAAAGCTACTTTACCGTTGATGATTTTCTTGTAAACACAAAGTTCATCAACGTTTTGATCAAAACCAAAAGATTTGATCCCAGTATCAAATCTAATGTTCTAAGATCTAGATGTCTGTTTCAACCCATAAATGGATAGATTCAGTTTGCAAACTTTTTGCTTCTGACCTTGGGCTATGAACCCTTCGGGCTGAGACATAAAGATATTCTCTTCAAGATTGTCATTCAGAAAAGCCGTCTTGACATCCATTTGCCAAATTTCATAGTCATAATATGTGGGGGATAAGAGAGTTCTTATGGACTTAAGCATAGCAACAGGGGAAAAAGTTTCCTCATAGTCAACCCCTTCCCTTTGGGTATAACCCTTTGCTACAAGTCGAGCTTTAAAGATCTGATACTTACCAGCTACGTCCCTCTTTCTCTTATAGATCCATTTACATCCTATGGGTTTAACCTCTTCAGGTGGATCTACAAGTTCCCATACTGAATTGAAATACATAGACTCCATTTCAGGGTCCATGGCTTTGACCCATTCATCCTTATCAACATCATTCATTGCCTGTTTAAAAGACAATGGAACCTCAACACCGTTGTTAGGTACAACAACCTGAGTTTGTGTTAAACCCAAGTAATGAGAAGGTCGTGATACAACCCTCCCACTGCGTCGAGGCATTCTCAACTCTTGAGAAGGATGAGACAGACCTGAAGTGTTAGGTCCTTCATCAACTCTTGTTGAAGAACCAGCTTCATCAACAACTCTTGTTGACTCTTCTGTAGCTTCATTTAATACTAATTTGCTTCGTGGTTTATGATCACTCATGTGGTCTTATTCCAAGAATGTAGCGTTTGATGATACAAACACTTTGTTATCTTGTGGATCAAAGAAGAGACCACCTCTCGTTTCCTTAGGGTAACCAACAAATTGACATAATCTTGAACGAGGTTTCAATTTCTTAGGATTTGTCACTAGCACATGTGCAGGACAACTTCAAATTCTGAAGTAGCGCAAACTCGGTTTACGCCCCCTCCATAACTCGAAAGGTGTTTCAGAAACACTCTTCGAGGGAACGTTGTTTAAGATATGAACCACAGTCTCTACTACATACCTCCAAAACGAGCTAGGCAATTGAGCATAGCTCATCATAGAACGAACCATGTCTAACAAGGTTCTATTTCTCCTTTCTGATACACCATTCTGTTGAGGTGTACCAGGTGCTGAGAGTTGAGATTGGATTCCATGTTCTATCATATAGTCTTGGAATCTTATATCCATATACTCTCCCCCCCGATCAGATCGAAGTGTTTTAATTGTTTTACCTAACATGTTTTCAACCTCAGCGTTATACTCTTTGAACTTTTCAAGGGCTTCAGACTTATGTGTCATTAGGTATAAGTAACCATATCTCGAATAATCATCTATAAAAGAGATGAAGTATTCGTACCCTCCTCGAGCTTTTACATTCATTCGACGACAAATATCCGAATGTATCAACTCTAAAGGTTCTTTGGCTCTATAACCTTTTCTACTAAAAGGTCTTTTAGTCATTTTTCCTTCGAGACAAGATTCACAAGGAGGTAATGAATCATCTTCTAACTCACTTAGAAGTCCATTCTTTATCAATCTCCCGATCCTATCGAGATTTATGTGACCTAATCTCAAATGCCAAAGATAGGTATTGTTACTTGGAGAAATTCTTTGCCTTTTAGATTGAGTATTAGCAGTTTTAAACATCTCATGATTTAAAAGTGCTTTTGTTTCAGTTGGTCTTAACACATATAAGTTGTTTTCTAATTTAGCAGAACAAATATGTACACCATTTTTTGAAATGAACGCTTCATTTGTTAAAAAAAGTAATACAATAAGATTGTTCAATTAAACAAGCTCCCACTGCACGAGCTAAAATGACGTCTCCCGTTCCAACCTTGAGCCTCATCTCACCCTCCTCGAGCTGCTGGAAGGAACTAGTTTTATGAAATGAAGAACGAATGTGGTTAGTGGCTCCTGAATCAAGTATCCAGGCATTATATTCATTTTCCACTAAATAAGTTTTTAAGACAAGTAAATCATATTTACCTTCCTTTTCCTTCTTCTTCTCGGTGAGGTACTTGGGGCTATTGCGCTTCCAGTGACCATCCACATTGCAATGGAAGCACTTGCACTTGTCAGCCTTCTTGGCCTTAGCCTTGCCCTTCCCTTTGCCAGCAGCGGGAGCCTTCCCCTTCCCTCCTTTCTTCTGGGTCTTTTTGGGACCAGAAGATGAAGGAACAAACTTAGTTCCAGAGGTTGAACCCTTCTGGAACTTCTTGGAATGGACAACATTTGCCTCTCCTTCTTTCGGTCTCTTATTTTTCATAAGAGACTGAAAAGTCTATAGCTCATTTAAGAGGGTAGTTATGGTGTACTGTATTTTATTCATTACCGCATTGCTGCGGAATTGAAGGAAACTCGTCGGAAGAGATTCCAAAATAAAGGACACCTGACTTTGCTCGTCTATGACCGTGCCGTTCATTTCAGCGACATTGAAGTGAACCATGAGGTCGAGAACATGTTCTCTCACTGATTGACCTTCCTTCATATGCGCGTTATAAACGTACTTGAGGGCCTCCTGTCGGATCTGTGTGCACGGTTGCCCAAACATATCCTGCAACTGATCCATGATCTCACGAGCAGTGAGCATGGCCTCATGTTTCTTGGTGAGTACGTCAGACAAACTCGCCAAGATATAGACTCGGGCCTTTTCATTGGCCTTCGTCCAGCGGTCATGTGCATCCCTCACAGCTTGGGATACATCACGAGCGGGGAGCTGAGGACATTCCTCAATTAAGACAAACCATAGATCTTCTATAACCAGAATCGTATTCATGTTAGATTTCCACGTTGCATAATTTTCACTAGTTAATTGGTCGTTTTTTAGTAATGCAATCATAGAGGAAGTCATGCTGAACAATTAACAAACAATTGACCGTATTAATTATCTTTGTTTTAACCCATTACACAACATCTAATCAAAATTTAGCAAAACATTCAATCAAAGAAAAAAAAAAGATTAATTCTTTGCAATGATACTTCAGGGGTTTAGAGCAACAATCACCGAAGGGTAATCAACTACTCCTCCCTTGAATTGAGACAATCTCAGCTAATTACTAATTCCAGAATAACTCTTATTCCTATAGCTCTTAGCTACTATTAGTTTGGTCGAGAATTCATTAACTAGCTTAATACATCCCGTAAGTGTAACCCTTTCATTTTCGGATCCCAAAGGTACGCTTCAACAGGCTACCGTTAGGAAAGACAACTGTTGAAGACTAACCTAAGAAACCCTATCCATTACTAGACTTTGCGGTGTTTCGAATCCTATGATCAGGCCCTCCAAAGGGGTGGTCGCTCCAAGACGACACGCAGGCAAATCATAAGAATCTCACGTTTTAACCTAATGAAGGAGACCGTAGGAAACGTTGACACGTGTCCTTCTCCCGCTTACTATGAACATTTTCCCTATTCACCTTGGTATTGACCCATGCAAACGCTTTCCGAAGGGAGGCCGCGCCCAAGGCGACACGAAGTTGAGCATGGATCTCACAGTGTGAACTCTTAGGGACGTGAGAGATAAAAATTGATATATCATATATACCATTTGTCTCCTTCTAAAATGTTCTACTTATTTTAGGGTTTTATTATACTTAGTTAAATTTTGGCTAATGAATCTATCTAAGTCTATGCCTATTATAACTCTTATAAAAGGTCTTTAAACTATAGTTCTAGGTGAATTAAACAATTTAATTAACCTAGTGACATTGCATGCTAATAGGACTTAGGTTAATTCAACTCAAGTTCTGATTCAGTTCCCAATTAGGAGGTGTTCCGTAAAACCGTCAACTTAAAAACCCCCAATCTAGACAGAACTGAACCACTAGAGTTCCCTTATAACCAAAATCCTATTTGTCCTATTTATTCCAATTTAAAACTATTTTAAAAGAAAATAAAACTTAATTCTAATCTAATTAGAATTAATGTGATCTTAAGTTTAAATTAATTTTAAACAATTTAAAACCAATTTACTAAGATCCTATATTTTCATGCAACTCTTTATTATAGGTTGACGGTTTCTATTAATTAATTTTATAACTTATTTACAAAATTAATTAATTAGCCCTATAATCATGCATACTAAGATTTAATTAATTAACAATCAAATTCTAATTAATTAAAAAACCATATTATATGCAAATCATTAAAAATAATATAACAATTGTATTAATTTATGGATGTTTCATGCTCAATGCAATTTTTTTTTCATAAATTAAAATTATAACAATTATAACAATTATGAAAATAAATTAAGCACATGAATCACATTAAATAAATATAACACTCATATTTAACTAAACTAATGTCATGCATCATGCTTTTCCAATTTCATATATTTAACATACCAACATATATTAAATTACTCATGAAATTATTAATCATGCATTAAAACCCTACATTATAACATTTATAACATATTAAAATGCATGAACATGCTTAACCTAAGGTGGGATTTATCTAAATGACATCTATAAAGCATTTAAATAGCAATTGAACCCATAAGTTGGCCCCTATGATAAAATAAAGCATTCAATTACAACAATTTAGCTAAATTTATTCTAAAATTAATCTTTGTCGCTCCAAAATCGGACCAAAAACCCTTGAACCGCTTCGAACCGGGTCCTAAAACTGCGAACCAAACCAAAAAATAGCAAAAACGAACCAAAATAGCTGAAATGGGTGCGAACCGAACCAAAAACGAATAAAACCAGCCCAAAAACAGCTAAACCAGCCCATCTGGAGCCAATATCAGCGATGACATCACGCTGACGTCAGCGCCTATAAGGAGCCAGGCACTGCTGACGTCAGCCCTAGCTGTCGCCACTGTTCTCTTTTTTTTTTCGTCGTCTTCTTTCGACAGTACAGAAAAGCAACAAAATCTTGGCCTCCGGGCATTCGATTTGGGTAAATTTGGTATCATTTTTCTCAGTAGAACGAACTCGATCTAGACACGGACTTACAAAGATTTGATTTACAGTAAAATGCCTAAAAACGCAGTGACCTTTACAATTGATCCAATAAAAAAATGTAAATCTATGGCCAAATTTTACAGTAAACATTCAATGCAAAAACCACATTCACAATGTAGTAAACCCACCAAACCAATGCAAATTTCAAAACCTAAATTAAATTTTAAGATGGCTCTGATACCAATTGTGGGGATTAAAACCCTAGCGCAACGGAAACATATCAGAACCCTAACTCAAAATTAATATTAAAATTTTGAAATACTTCTACATTCGTAAAAGAAATCTAAAAACCTAGGTTAAGCATACTGTATACAAAAATATCAAATATCAGAGGAAAAAAAACTTACGTTGGATCACCACCACTTGGAGTCCTTCCTTTTCTCTAAACCTTGAGGAAAGGTTTCTGGAAACCTTTTGGTAAGAGAAAAAAAAATAGAGAACTCTTCTGAGAGATTTTTTTGAGAGAGAACGCCAACTCTTTTTTTTCTGTTAGACACCACATATAAGGAAAGGAGAGAAAATGAGAAACGTGGGTGTTATCCCACGTATTAAGTAACTCCCCAACGTGGGAGTTACAACAATATTAAATCTAATTTAATATTAATTAAATTGATAGCTAATTAAATTAATAATTAATAATTAATTAAATCTAATTTAATTAACCAATTCATTTAAATCATATTTAAATGAACATATCTCACATAACCTATAGTTTTAATTTAATTAATTTAATTAAATCAAATTAAATTAAATTAGATTAAATTAAATAACTAATTAATTCTCCAATTAATTAATTACCAAATTAAATATCAAATATTTAATTTTAATCTGCATTTGAATCAAATTCAAATACATTTCTCTCATAACCTATAGTTTTAATGTACATCTAATGCGCATTAATTTTAACCTATAATTTTAATATAAATCTAATTCATATTAAAATAATATTTGAACAATTTTAAATATTTAATTCTCTTACAAATTAACTTTGAATCATATCCAAAATTATATTTATACTATAAAGTTTAATTTGTAAAATAAACTTTATATTATAATGTATCATTATACATTATACTTTTCCCTTAGTGAATTTGAACTTTTCAAATTTCATCCAAGAATAAATTACCTCAATATTCTTTACGAGCTAGGAAGGGGACCTAATGGACCTACAGATCAGAAGCTCCAACGATATGAGATTAACGGGCTAAACTCATTAACCACATTAATGAATATTCGTTAACTGTGGGTACACTCCACTAAAGACCCACAGCTGCACTCTTCTCACTGTAGATATATTTCTGTGTCTATGGATATAGACCAATAACAGCAAGTTAGTCCTTCACAAGTGTTCATAATACCAGCTGGGTCAAATTACCGTTATACCCCTGGGTTACTTCTAAACCCTCAAGTACCAATGCTCTTCTAATGAACAACCTATTTATGGTCCAACCATCAAACAGAAACCCTTCTCGGGCCAGTGAGAGGGTAGGGCCCTTTATTCAAGTCCTTGAGACACCACTTAAGGGAACACTTATCTACTTACCCTAAAGTCGGGAAGGAGTGAAATCCATCTTGTATAATTATGTTTCCAGCTCCCCACTCAATCTTGTACCCAAAATGGTAGCATATTGAGTCGGCAAATGGGCCACTCTCACCCATACAAATCAAAGGACAATCCCTCATAGACAGGAGTTCATAATATACTCAGGATTAAGACTAAGTTGCCTAGGTCAACCTATTGAAATAGAAACCTAACCAGTCAACGGAATTACATCTAGTGTTTACTATTTCGTGGTCCAGTCTTATGAAACTCATTGCATAGGATACCCCCACTTGCATGTCTCTTACACGAATGCGTTGGATCATTGCGTTTGTATCAAATACAAAGTAGGTCGTATCCATAGTGTTACCAGGATAAGGTACCCAACCCTATCCTTATATTATAGACCCTTTAGGCTGTAACTTGAACATTGATCTCTATATGTCTCTATATATTGTTCAAGACTCATAAAATAGCATAGGATGTTAGTTTATTGGATTTTAGGGTTGTTAAAACAAGATAAAATAATCAATAACATTTATTGAATAATAATTAATAACAATCTATTAATGACGGTCAAAATATAACATTTACTATCTACGAGTTTTAGGGCATAAAACTCATCACACTACAAGAAATCTGGGGTTTGATGTCGGTTGGAAAAACTAAAAACGAATGTACAATGTCGGTTTTTTTATAAAAAAAAATGCGGATCTTTAATGTCGGTTTTAAACTGACATTGTAGGCATACCTATAATGTCGGTTTAAAACCGACATTGTAGGTGGACCCTCTCTTTTGAATCCTAAACAATTTTTTATTCTTCATTTTTCATTTCTCTCCCTCCCCATTTTCATTTCCCTCTCAAATTTTGAAATTTTGGATTTGATTTGGTTTAAATTTTAAGAAATGTGGAGGAATTTGAAATAGCTAGAGAATCTAAAAGATTAAAAATTTGAGAGGGAAAAAGAAGATATTTTTGTATATTTTAAAAGAATTAACTTTAGTAGTTATTAGTAGTTATTATTATTATTATATATATAATTATGTAATAGAAAAAAATAGGATAAGGGTTTAACACAAGACCCTCCCCTCCAGCCTCTTCTCCCTCTCATTGACGCAGTACAGCAGCTCCCCCTCCCCAACCTCTTCTCCCTCTCATTGACGCAGTACAGCAGCTGCAGTGGTCGACCATCTCCCTCACTCTCTCAGTCACTCAGTCTCCTCTTCCTTTCGTCAATCACACGCACACAACAACGTCAGGCCAATCTTTCAGCTGCCACTCTGCCTAGGTCTGTCGCCGTTCGCGATCATGGGTCCGACTGCTGCTGTTCGCATTGTCATTCAGCTCGTCACCAGCGTCGGATCTGTTATGCGTCTTCTGATTCGGTGTGCATTCGCCAGATCTGGTCGTGGGTTTCAGATCCAGTCGTCCATTCGCTTGTTCTACTCTTGGTTCTTCCCATCCGGTCGTCGACATAGTGATTCAGCTCCGTTCGCCAGATCTGGCGCTCGCCGGCGTTGTGCATTCACCAGATCTGAAATCGTTCCCGCTCTATCAAGCGTACATCTCCGATTCCAGATCTGAGCTCCATCAAGTGTTCGTCAATCGTTCCCGCTCTATTCCATATCGTCAACCTTCGAGTTTGCATTTTATCTTCCATTTTATGAACTTTTTATGAACTTTTTTTTCTTCTTCTCAATGTTCTTCCACCGGTAAAAGGTAGAATTTTGTGACACTCGCTTGCCAATCCACGTAAAAAACCAAAGGTAGCTTTTCTCTACATCTTCTATTGATTGAATTTTGTAGTATAAATGTTGTCTGAATTTAGTAGGTTGATACAATGCCAAATTTCTTTCAAGATGCAATAAGTTTTGTTGGGTAATTTGTTTGTAGTTTACTGAATACTTGGTTAGTAAACTATGTAGTTGTTTATTTATTTTATCCCCCTGTTTGGGAAGTGATGTGTGTACTATATGGTGCATTGTATGTTATTATGTGTAGTGCAGCATAAAACAACACAATGCAATACATGTAAATCTACATATGTTTAAGAGTTGAATGGAATTTTTCTTGGAAGATTACAGTCAAACTCCACAAAGCATGATATATATGTCTAGCAAATTTTTGCTAATTTTTCTAGTTCACTTTACGTACTTGGGTAATTTGTTTGTAGTTTACTGAGTAGTTCTTTGCATTTTTTTTCTTACCTATTGAAGGAATTGAGGTTTATGGTTTGAGTGATGAGGGAGCTTAGTTCAAAGGAAGAAAGTTGCAGGGAGCTACCATTTCCTTTCCGAAGGGTTACTCTGGTAAATTGAAAATACTTTCAGTTTTAACTCATGGAGATCTACTTTCCTTTACGGATCGTGTTCGTGTACGTGATATCATAATATTGTGTCCATTATCCTTTGTGAAATTTGATTCATATATTTAAAGTTTTTAGTTTTAATACTCTTCTCATTTTGTTGGTAGATTTCAAGGAGTTGAGGATAACAATATTAGGTGATCCTTTGAGTGTGATCCTTTGAATGTTGACGATGATGAGAAAAAGGTTTTTGATTATTTTCATTCTTCTCTTCTAGCACATGATTTGACACAAAAGTCCAATGAAGCTACATTTGAAAACATTCAGGATGGAAATAGGAAGATGTTTGAGTTTAAGTTGCATGTGATGAAGCTACCGATTTTCATAAGAAAAAACCAAGTATGGTGGAATTGATGCTAGGACTTCAAGAAGTATTCAACGCTAAAAAAGGTAAAATTATTAGAGGCAAGCATATAATTTAAAGTTTGGATGTGATGAGTTTCTATTTTCAAGTTAAGGCTAAGATCTCTCTAGAACTATTATGTTGATATTAAGTGCTTGTTAAGATCTTGTTCTTTGCATTTTCTCAAATGTAAGTGGCTCAAATTTCATCTATTATAGCTAATTATTTATTTATGAGATGGGGATATTTTAATTTGAGCTTAATTTTGTTTGCAGGTTTTTGCTTCAAAAATTATATAGTGAAACTAATGATGGGCCTTCACGAAGTATTTAACGCTAAAAAAGACAATTATTGAGGATCAACATGTAATTCAAGGTGTTAGAGTCTTGTATTTATTATAGTTAGGGTCTTGTATTTAAGGTTTTGTTTATCTCTGTAATTTGAATGTAGTTTGTGGAGAGACAGATAGTCACATTACTTTTGTTGGAGTGAATTATTTAATTGTTTTGTTTGTTGAAAGTTGAGTTATGGTATATACAAATATCATATTACTTTTATTAGAAATATTAATTTTGTTAATCAGCCACATATGCAACCAATAATTTTTTTTTCCAATTTTTTAAGAAAGCAATGTTGACGGACATTGCCTGTCACAAAAAAAATTAATATTT
Organism: Lagenaria siceraria; assembly: GCA_002890555.2. Taxonomy (NCBI): domain Eukaryota; kingdom Viridiplantae; phylum Streptophyta; class Magnoliopsida; order Cucurbitales; family Cucurbitaceae; genus Lagenaria; species Lagenaria siceraria. The sequence continues at coordinate 15,432,641 of CM016487.1, forward strand.
AATGATAGGCAGATTCATTTAATGTTGGTCACAGGTTTTAGTGTTCAATGTCGATCGAAAACTGACATTAAAAACATCAATAATGTCGGTTGAAAACCGACATTAAAGGCGACCGATATCGAACAATTTTAATAACACGTTCTTTGATGTCGGTCGCTTGACCGACACCGTACCCCTATAATGTCGGTTTTCGACTGACATTATAGCCCAGTTTTGTTGTAGTGTCAGTAAATTATATCTTAACAGACTTCAACTGATTAATTAAAGTGATAACCTCATTAATATAGGAATTAACATAAATATTCTCAGCCATTTGCATGTTGAAATATTTCTTAAGCATATAGGCTTTACTATTGGCAAATAGTTTCTCGTACCTGTTTGTAAGCGCTTCTATTAACTTTGTTGCACTAGTCTCATTGGCTACAAGACTAGCCACATTCATCGACAGACACATTATGATGACTGCAACTGCTTCTTCATTCAGGTTCTCCCAATCTTCATCTGACATTTCTTTCGGTCTCTCCTTCAATGCCTTGTGCATTTTTTTTGTAAGTTAGGATATCCTTAACTTGCATATTCCAATACCCAAAATTTTCCCCATCAAATTTTATGATACCCTCGAAACTTTTTGGCTCTGTTGATCCCATGACTTCTAAACCAAATAGCTATGATACCACTTGTTGGGAATTTATGTTAGATATAAATATAAATGCGAAATAAACAATTTATATCTAAAATTTCCACTTCATAGGTTAGAGCTCGATCATAAAATAATAAATAAAGAAAATAAGGGAAAAAGAGAACGACGCTGAAAAATATACTGATTTGCCCCAAACTCGGGATTACATCCAGTCATCTGCAACTGCAAGTTACTACTATGATGGAGATTGCAAAGACACCCAAACTCACGCTACAAATCTCTCACAAATAGCCCAACATAAACTATTTAATTTCGAGTACCACAACTCCGCATCTTGGAAATAATAAGTGAAACCCTCGATTCAACCAGAAAAATACATTGTATTTTCTTAATAATCTCTCACTGCCATTCAATAAAAGAACAGAAGAAAGCAAGTTCATCTCTCGGTTTTGCTTTTCACGGCACACTTCTGCACTAAACTTCATGCATGAGTCCACATATATAATATATGTATGATGTCACCCTTGCCTTAATGGGCAAAGCCCAATAGCTTTGAGAAAAGAGAGAAAAAAATCAGTCGCAATGTTTGATTTTCTTATGTTGAAATGATCTTCCACCGCCTTCCATTTCTTCTTTCAAAATTTGCTTTCAAATTAACCAATAAAATAAATTTCCTTGTTGGTTAATTAATAACATGATTGGGCCTTCATCATTGCACACATGTGCTTCTCGGTGGGTTGATTTCAATAGGAGATTTTGTCTCCACAATTCCTAACAAGTTACTAGCCTATAAATAGCAACTTGTTTGTTCATTTGTAGTATCCCACTTCAAATTGAAGAATTCTCTCCTTTCTTCCTTCCTTTCTTTCTTTTCATCTTGTATTAAGTTGAGAGCAAGTATCCAAGAGTTCTGCCAGATCCGAGTAGTTCAAGGTTGCAGGTCTACCGGAGTTAGTCGTTGTATCCTGCTGAGACGATCGTTATAGTCTGCTTTGCATCCGGTGCAGAGCAAATAATTGTCTTTAGGACAACGCTTATCAGAAGCGTGCCTCCACTACATTTTGAGTCTACAAAGGTTTTGAGGTTCTTTCAAGTCTTTGGCTATTATCATATTTAAGTCTTGTTACACCATCTTGTTGGTTGAACATCATAAATTGATTGTACTGTTTCTAGTTGAGTTGTAGTCAGTTTGCTTACAAATTTACTAAATGGAACAAGATTCATAAAAATAGTGAATGGAGAAATTGTTTTAAACCTCATCCTCGAGTTCTTAAAGGATCAGCATGTGGGGATCAGGGAAAGGAGGAGTAAAAGTAGAGTTATACAAAAAAGAAAACCCAAAAACGGATGGCGAAAGAAACAGGGGAGTTGGGTTCAGTAGTCCGGGTAGGTGTTACGGCAACGGCGGTGGTATCGGAGGAGGAGTGGACGACGGTTGTTAAGAATGTGATGGAGGTGACGATGATGGTTTTGGTAGATACATTTTTATGAATCCTATTTCTATTAAAAGAAGGGGGAGAGGAGGACGAAGATGAAGATGAAGAGGGAAGATGGAGAGTACAAAGAGGAGAGAGAAAGGGATGGGAAAATAGAGAGAATTTTTATTTTTATTTTAATTCAAAAATGTCCATTTATAATTAAAATAATAAAAGAAAATAGAAGTAAATGAGAAATATGAAGGGAGGGATCATTTAAACTTATTTTTCAAAATTTAGGGACTAAAATCATCCATTTAAAATCTTAGGAACTAATTGCACATATTTCAAAAAATTCAAGGATTAAAAAGGTATTTTTACCAAACTTTTTACTTCTCTTCCCTCTCTCATATTCTCTCTCTTTCTCACCATGTCTAAACTCCCAGAAAAATGGTCGTCTCTCTCTCATTCCTAATGGTTTGAATCTGCAATAAACAGACCCATTAGTTCCCTCTCCACACAGTTCCAAATATGGCCGTCTCTCCCAATGAAATACTCGTAATTTTCAGTCGAATTTTGCGTCCACAAGCAACTAGGTTTGTGAGAAAATTGGTTGGACTAGACTAGGAATAGAAAAGCGATCGTTAGAGCAAGTAGTTTGGGTGTTAAACTTTTAAAGAGGCTTTTAGCATTTGGGTGTTAAAAATCTCACTGAAATCTTTGAAGGGGCCAAAGATTGTGTTGCAGACTGCGTGTTTAAACAAAGAAATAACAGACCACAACTTTACTAACCTTCTCTTGTGACAAACAGATGACAGGATCTTTATGAAATAAAATAAGAACAAATGATGAAGTTCTGACTGTGAACAAAAATACAGTAGAAGGTGAAGAGAAAAGAAGAAGACACAAGCGATTACATGGTTCAGTCAAATGACCTACATCCACTGGAAGAACAAGAGCAATCTTGTTTTCTTATCTTGGTGAAGTTTTACAAAGCATACCAGATGAGTTTTACTTGCTAAACACTCTCCTGTTTTAGTTTTACTCTCACTTTAGACTTCTACTAAAAGAATCTGAAATAAACAATAAAAGAAATTAACTTGATTTCTTCAGATTGGAGGGGATCTTCATTTTTCCTAGCATGTGAAGCAGTGGGAGAGTGGAAGAAAGATATTTCAAGCTTGGGCTTCTTTTCATTATTCTCCCTTTCAATCTCATCTTCGGCCTCCCCACTTTGGTTGATTTCCCTATCGCCTATTTTTTTCAATTGATTTTTCAAGAAGATGGTGAAGGATGAGAGAGAATACGAGAGACCACAGATGGAAAGATTTTTTTTATTTTTTTTCAATTCTTCAAGAAATTTAGCCATAGAAAGGGAGGAGAGACAATAAAAAGAAGAGAATGAGAGAGAAAAAGAGAGAGGGTGAAAAAGGGGAGAGACAAATATTAAAAAATAATTTTTTTTCCCATATTTAATGATTGTTTTCAGAGAAATTGTTATAAACAGAAAAAATATAGATTGTAATAAACAGTAAATTTTTTTATATTTGTAAATATTTTAGCTCATTTTTCTATATTTGAAAATAATTCTAGTTTTTAATAAAGAGACCTTTTAAACCTAGTGACTATATTGGCCAATTTAAAACTTAAGGGACTAAATGCACCAATTTTTCAAAATTCTAGGACTAAAAAAATATTTTTTCCTAAATTTAAATATAAAGTTGATTAAATATATGATGTGGCATAATGACTTGTAAAAAATATATTTTTTTAACATTTCCCACTTCTTCTCTCTTCTTTCTCTCCTCTTTCTCCCTCTTCTACCTTCTCTCTTGTTCTCTCTCCTCAATCTCCATAATTTTTCAACGAAAAAGATGGTGCTTTCTCCTCCATCTCCATCATTTTTCAACAAAGAAGATGATGAAAAGATTTTATTAAATCATGAAAGTTAATATAATTACAAAATTTTCAAATTTCTGCAAAAGGGGTTAAATGCAGAAAGCTCTAGAAATGGAGGCTACAGACAATCGCAGACAACATAATCCTGACCTTCTACTACAGATTGTCATACCAACTGGAAAATCCTTTTTAAGCTTTTTTTGTGTAAGTTTCTTGTTTATGGTGTTTGGCTTGTCCTCATTTTACAAAACTCTTTCAACTTTCATCTTCTTAATGAAAATTGGTTCTCATTAAAAAAATAAATAAATAAATAAATAGCATAAGTGAGAATCTGTTTAAGAGTAGTAGGGAAAGAGAAGAACACATCAAGAACATAATTCTCAAACGATCCATCATCAGACCAATAACCATGATAATGAAATTTTCATACCTTTAGTTAGGCCACCAACCATGATAATGAAACCCACTTTCTCCAAGCTCTACATGTTAAGAAGAAGAAGAAAAAAAAAAAAAAAAAACTAATTAGATCTTGTGCTTCAAATCTGTATAACTTAGTGATTGTAACTATGCATGACTGCAAATTGATTAATTTAATTTGAAAAAGGAGCAATAAAGAAAGTGTAATTTAATGGGCTAGGTTTGATCTTGGTAGAATAAAGAAGGAAAGTGAAATATTTCAAATTCCAATTTTTTCTCCCAATTTTGTTTAGACTTTAGTTTTGAAAAGAAAAAAAACATATTGGAAATCAAAGTAATGGTGTCATACGTCAAGTAACTGATACATAGTGGCTAGTTTTATGGTATATCAAATATATAACTCATATACCAAATTTAGAGTAATCAATTGTATATTACACTAGTAAAGATTTTGAATTCAATTTCCAAATACTTTTCTTTCAAAATATTACAAATCAATTTGTACTCTAATTTCTCTTTTATTTTATTTAAATTAAGTTCAAGCTTCATCTTTCAACCAAATTTTCTAATATTCAAAGTGTATCAGTCACATAATTGATATTCTAACTAAACTAACCAAAATGAACTTTTATGTATATACTAACCAAAGTTTATCATTAAGATGATATATACAATATCAAAGTGTATCAATGAACTAATATATTTAATATCAAAAGTATAAATATGTATCAGTACAATCATTATACCTAAAAGAGAATATATCAGTAAAGCATGTGTGTTTCAGAAGGTAATTAGAAGGCTATTAGAAACTACTAACTAATTGACAAAAAAAAAAGATAATCATAAGATAATCTGAAGGCTATTAGAAACTACTAAGTAAATGACAAAATAATCAGATGACAATTCGAAGCAATCAGATGACAATATCAAAAGCTACTAATTGTGCTACAACAAATAGGAGGTAATCATACGACAATCAAAAGACAATTAGATGAGAATATAAAAAAACTATTAACTATGTGACAAAAATGGAAGGTAATTAGAAGGTAATCAAATGACAATCAGATGACATTATTAGAAACTACTAACTACGTGACAAAGAATTGAAGGTAATCAGACAGCACACAAAAGACAATCAGAAGGCAATCAGATGACAATGTCAAAAACTACTAACTATATGATCAAAAATGGAAGGTAATCAGAAACTTCTAAGTAATTGACAAAAACTAGGTCATCAAATGGCAATGAGAATGCAATAAGATGGCAATATCATAAACTACTAACTATGTGACAAAGAATATAAGGTAATTAGACGACAATCAAAAAACAATCAGATGATAATATAATAAACTACTAACTATGTGACAAAATATAATAGGTAACTACAAGGCAATTCGAGGGCAATTGAAGGCTATTAGAAATTACTAGCTAATTGAATAAAAATTGAAGGTAATCATAATCAGAAGACAATCAGTGGCAATATCATAAACTACTAATTATGTGTCAAAGAATAGAAAGTAATCCGATAAAAATTAGAAGACAATTAGTTGATAATATCATAAACTACAAACTACGTATCAAAGAATATAAGGTAGTCATATGACAATTAGAAGAAAATTAAATGACAATTAGATAGAAATAGTCACGATGAATCTGACTCTATTTCGACATTATATAGAAATAGAAAAGGTTGAAATAGATCAATCAGAAGGCAATCAGTATCAAATAACAATCTGACAGTAATCAAACAACAATCAAATAGCAATCAGTATCATTGACAATCAGATGGTAATCATATGACAATCAGATGCAGTCACACATTTTTAACTGTGAGGGGCATTTTGGTCATCCAGATATTTCAATTGGGTTGGGCTTGTTAATTTTGTCATTCTTGCAAATTTTAAATTGTTGGGCTATGAACTTAATTTTCATTTTATATGTTTTGCCATTTGTGCAAGTAGTCCTTTCAAATAGTTCATTATTGTAGTTAAATGTTCGTTTAAACCCACTTGAGAAGGTAATGTACTTTCTCGATTGAAGACTCTCTTATGTGATTATCAGTAACACATTTCGATTACAAATAAGCAAAATTGTAAAGAAGAAATGAGAACCCAATAAATAGGTTAATTAGATAGGGAATGTACTTTTTCATTAAAAAAAATTGGAGAAAAGGAGTTGTTTGGAAACAAATTAGACAAAAGGGGTAGACATCTCATAAGAAGGCTTACAAATATTTTGATCCTTCAACCAACAAGTATTTTGAGAGTATGGACATGTTTTTTTTTTGGAAAATCAATCCTTCTTTAGCCTAAATTCTCTTCAGAGGAGACATCTAACCTTGAAGATAATTTTTGGGACACTTCACCTCTCCCAAATCTCATTGGTTCTGGAATTATGAGTTCTAGTCCTTTGATGCCTAGTGAGGAAAATTCTTCTTCAAGGGGAGAAACACTACAAACTGACTCGATAAGTAGAAATCCTGAACTTCAATTTTATACTGGAAGAAACTTGACTCAAAGGGATCGAGATCAAACAGTTGACTTATTATAGGACCAATCTAATGCTCTGATGAATGATTATGAAGATTCAGGTATTAGACACTCTACTCCTGTTTCTTCATCTCCTCATAATCCTTTACTTGATGTCTCTGATCTTGATAGTCAAATTTCCTATACGAAAGATACCTATAAATGTATCAAATATTCTATTGCAAACTATCATTCTTATCATAGATTGTCTGACTGTCATAAAGCCTTCACATCCAAAATAACCGACCTATTTGTTCTAAGGAATCAGGGAGATCCTAAATGATTTGAATTGGAAATTAGCAGTGATGGATGAGATGAATACACTAAAAAAATGACACATGGGACATAGTTGAACTATCAAAAGATAAGAAAACAGGGGGATGTAAATGGGTGTTCACTGTAAAATGTAACGCTAATGGTAGTGTTGAAAGGTACAATGCCAGATTGGTTGCCAAAAGGTTTACTCAAACCTATGGAATTGATTATCAAGAAACATTTGCTCTAGTTCCCAAAATTAATTCTATTAAAATTTTGTTATTGTTGCAGTTAATTTTGATTGGCCTCTTTATCAACATGATGTTAAGAATGTATTTCTCAATGGGATCTTGAAAAAGAGTTATTTATGGACTTGCCACCTAGTTTTGAGGTAGATTTTGGGGTTAACAGAGTGTTTAAGTTAAATAAATCATTATATGACCTTAAACAGTCTCCTAGAGCATGGTTTGAACGTTTGGAAAGGCTATCATGAGCTATGGATTCAATCAAAGTCAAGCTGATCATACTATGTTCTATTAACACACTAGAAATAGCAAGGTTGTTATTTTGATAGTGTACATTGATGATATCATACTTACACATAATGATGAAATATGTCTAAATATCTTGAAGAAAAAGTTAGCCAATGATTTCCAAATCAAGGACCTGAGAACCTTAAATACTTCCTAGGCATGGAGTTTACTAGGTCCAAAAGTGGCATTCTTGTCAACCAAAGGAAGTATATTCTTGATCTACTGAACGAGATAGGTTTACATGGTTGCAAGATAGCAAAAACTCCCATTGAGCATAATTTAAAATTGGTAGCTACAACTGAAAAAGAGGTAAAAGAAAAAGGAAAGTACCAGAGACTTGTGGGGAGACTGATATACCTCTCTCACACACGCCCTGACATCACTTTCGTAGTTAGTATGGTAAGCCAATTCATACATGCTCCTGGGCCAGTTCACTTTGAAGCAATTTATAGAATCTTGAGACATTTGAAAGGTATATTGTTTAAGAAACATGACCACCTACATGTTGAGGTTTACACTGATGTTGATTGGGCGGGCAACACAACTGATAGAAGATCCACTTCGGGTTATTGCTCCTTTGTTAGAGGAAACCCTGTTACTTGGCAAAGTAAAAAACAAAGTGTGGTTGCAAGAAGTAGTGCTGAAGCATAATTTAGGGCACTAACCCATGATATTTGTGAGGCCATATGTATAAGAAAACTATTTGAATAATTAAAATTCTCTCAGACGATGCCCATGCATATTTATTGTGAAAACAAGTCAGCAATTTCCATTACCCACAATCCAACCCTTCATGATAGGACCAAACATATTGAAGTTGATAAACACTTCATAAAGGAGAAGATTGATACAAGAATAATATGCATTCCTTACCTTCCAACAACGGAGCAAATTGCATATGTGTTAATTAAAAGTCTTCCAAAGTGGCAATTCAACAATTTGATTGACAAGCTGGTCATGATTGATATCTTCAAACCAACTTGAGGGGGAGTGTTGATTATTTCCTTTTTTGTTAATATATTCGTTGTATTTATTGTATTATATTTGTTGTATTTGTTTTTTTCCTTATTTGTAATGGGGTGCTTCTTCTATTTAAGAAACTCCTTTTTTCTATGAAAAATAAGAGAAAAAAATACATTTTTTAGCATGTTAAATTGTCGATTGACCCCAAAAGCTTAAGCTCATAAGTGAAGGCAAATTTAATTATATCATAAGACCTCATGAACTAACCTGCTCTGACACCATGTGAAATTGCTGATTGATCCAAAAGGTTAAGCTCATGGGTGATGACAGATTTAATTATATCACTAACAGACAAACTGCCCAATGTGTCTTCGTATTTCTATTCCTTTTCATCTAGATCAAAAGTGTGTCTTCCCCTTCCAAAACGAAGGGTTGCACCGTCACCCATTGAAATTTTCACAATTGAGTACCATTTCAAATCAACCCACTTTCGATTTAACTTGTGACTATCCTCGACAGTAGATAAAAAGTTGGGCTATCTAAAGAAATTTTACAAGGTTTACATGGCTCTTGTAGATCAATTCCTTGAGGGGATTGTAAAATGGGTTAATAGACATCCAATCTAAATTTTAGGGATCAAAAGTATATTTTGCCCCTATTGTAGACTAAATTATACAAAATGTTTTTGTACTTTGTGTCAAAAACACCCCGAACTTTCAAAAGTTTCAAAAATACCCTTAAAACTTTCAAATATAGTTAAAAAAAAATATTCTTACAGTTAGTTTTAGATGAAAACTATTAATGTTTTGCTTAAAAAATACACTTGAACTTTCCAGAGTTTTAAAAAATACCCTTAAACTAAAAAAAAAAAAGTTCAAAAACACCCTTACGGTTAATATATGAACAAAAACTGTTAATTCCTCGTCACAAAATAACTCTAAAATTTCACAGTAAAATTTCACAAAGAAAAAAGTTCTAAAATGCTCCTTATATTAGTATAGTGATCAATTTTTTATGAAGTTTTCTTGAGTTTGAAAAGAACCAATTTGAAAACAAGTTATGTAGATAATCTCATTTTTTTTCTTTCATATAGATATTCTCATTCTTCTCCTATTTTTTCAATTTTTATACAAAATTTCTCAACAACCAATTGTATTTGACTATTAACATACACTCAACTACTAACATACAACCTTGATAAACATTTAAGTCTTAAAATTCTATGGCACTTCAATTATTTTTTTTCTTTTTGTTATAATTCATATCCATTAACTGAAATGAACAAAAAAAATAAAAAAAATTGAAAAGTAAGAGTAAGGCATTAATGGTTTCTGTTCATATATTAACTGTAAGAGTATTTTTTAATGGTAAGAGTATATTTTTTAACTCAATTTAAAAGTTTTATTTTTTAACTCAATTTAAAAGTTTTTGAAACTTTCAAAAATTTTAAAATAGTTTTGACACAAAATACAAAATACAAAGTATAAAGGTATTTTGTATAATTCTTTTGGTTTTATCAACTAGTTACGAACACACAAAATGTTGTAAATCCCCTCTGTATTTGTTGACCTAAAAACAAATAACAATAAATAAATAAATTACATCATCACATGAAAGATATCATCAAAAGCTAAAATGTGAACTAATTATTTTCTTTTTTTTTTATAATTTTCTAAAACAAAATGTGAACCATTATACCTTAAAAATAAAATTGTATTACATCACCCACCACTTAGGCCATGTTTACCAATTCATAATGAAAATTGATGTAATCATAATGATATTTCATTGATAGATCAATCGTAATGGACCTGAATCACAAATGTAATTGGATTGCTCTTGATTGCATTTACTTAAAATTATGAACCTGTCATATTTTACTATTACCGTTAATTGTTAACATTACTGTTTGATCCTAAAAGTAAAAGCGACGGTAATAGTAAAGATAACAATAAATGTGGCAGATTCATAATTTTCATACTGTTACAGTAACAATATATGTAACGTTAACGATAACAGTAACGGTAAAGGTATTAGATCTCATATATATAAGCAAAATGCTATCGTTTGAATATTATACATCACAGATTGAGAGGAAGGATTCGACCGACTCCAAAGCGAGTAAACATTTTAAGTGAGAATATTTTTTTTTTTTTTTTATGGTTTTCTTGAATTGCTTACAAGAAAATAATACCGGATACGTATCAACGACCATACATTTTCTGGGATGGAAGTGGGAACAATAGAGAGCTTGAAATAGAGTAGAGATTAAAAGGTCAAGTTTGCTTTATTATCATACCATATCAGAATAGGATTCAAGTTCGTTCCCCTACATGCCTCTCCTTTAACATCTTCACTTTCTAAGTGAAACAAATGATGTTGGAATCGAGAGAGAGAGAGAGAGAGAGAGAGAGAGACCAACCTTCTTCCATCAGTGACCTAAGGTAATGGCTGTGCTGCTGGCTGCTCCTTTTCCTCAATCATTCTGTGGCTTTGCCTTTGCGTCTGCTGTTATCCCCAGTTTCCAACAAATAACAAACCATTGAATCCACATCGTCTCCAAATATGCTATAAGCTTCAATCACCTGTAGATAACCGAACCCCATCGAAAGCACCGTTCGCATCGCATTGCTTAAAACTGACTCCTGCACCCCACTCTCTCTCTTACAATTACCTTCACTTCCTGAGGACCCTGAAGTTTTAGAAACAAAACCTTATTAAGTAAACATAAAAGTAACTTGTCATACTCATGCACTTTTACTTCCCATTTCAAACTCCATAATAGTTTCAGTCACATAGACATATCACTAAGTATGGATTACTAGAGCGTATACATACTGGCGCCTGAAGAAGACGGTTCTGCACCAGAGGTGGAGTTGTCTCTTCGGTCTAATTGCTGCTTCAAAGAGTATTTAGCAAGATATTCAGCTCTCGAAGCTTCCATCACCATCTGCTCGATTTCCTTTTCAGTAACCTCAAGATCTGAGAAATACCGTCCTTGAGCAAGAAGAGCCTGTCAAGTCAGAAAAGTAAAAGATCACTCTTATTTTACAGATCCTCCGTGATCTAAAATTTAACAGTCCAAGATACTTGCATTATCAAGCTGTTGATCTTGCTGCGCTTTTAAAGCAGCCTTCACTTTATCCTTGTCAACATTTGCCTGCATAGTGCATATAAAAAAACATTAAGGTCCATAAGACGTTCAACAAAAATTTTAAAAACACACAACTTGCTGACTGGAATCTTTGACGTGCTAAAACTACTTGAGTGAAGATTTAAGCTTTTCAAGAAATTTTAACCACCACCTCTGCCCAACCCAAACTATAAGGACACCAAGGAAAACAATATTAATAGCAAGTGCTCCTATCAAGTAGCTGATAGAACCCGAATGTATTAAAAGATAAAGAAGAATAGAATTACTAGATAAATCAAGTGTTCGAGGTACTTGGACCCTCCCAGTCTTACGAATACTCTTAAGCCCTAATTCATACTCCAAATATTGCCCATCTTCTTCATTTCCCATCCCCCTCTATATGAAACCAAAAAGCCCAACAAACTATATAACTCATTATTAATATATCCTTACAATATCTCAATTAGCATTCCTATCATTACCCGCCCCTCTAATACACCTTGTTCTCAAGGTGTGGTTACAAAAAGTTGAAATGAGGCTTCCTTTTTTTTCCCTTTTTAACAAACGCTGATCAGCGGCAGTAGCTTACACAGCAGTCGGCGACATGGGGCAGAATTTTTCAAATGGTAGACATTGTAAAGGTGGAAAATTTTCTTGAGGTGGCTACGGTTAAGCTTAATCTGTTCACACGGGTCACGACTAGTGTAATTTCAGGTGGGCTATTGCTATTGGAATCCAAACAGAATGAGGCAGCCCAGGCCAAACCAACAACTTGCTGCCTTGTTATTCAGCTTTAAAAAGAAATGCACCTTCACCATTTTATGTGTAATTGGCCCAAAAACTCCACCCACGGCCCCACATTCCGACACTTCATGTGATTAAGGAACCTCTTCAGTCTTCCCTTCATCTTCACAAAATTTCCAGCAGTGTCTTCCCCAAGGTCTTCATCCCCATCTGCCTGTGCATTCTTCTTGGCCCATGGTCTCTTGTCATGCTTTTGTGTACCAGCCCTCCCTTGAACATGTGCTACCGTCATGGCTCCTTTCGTAAAGCTCACACCAGTGCTTCCACCATATTCTCAGCTCCACCAGCATTTATTGCCCTTTTTTTCTCTCTTTGTCCATTTTGTTTGCCATTTCCCTTTTTCAATTCCTTCATCCCCTCTTTGCAATTCTTTCGCTGCTGCCTCCCACAGTTTTCCATCTCCAATATCAATTGTCGATGATTGCTTGTTTGAGAATTCACTGCCAACTTAACCCAATCTGATGATCCTCCACAAAGTGATGTTTAACCAAATGCAACCACCCATTCAAGCCTTCATCTTCCTCGCCCTTGAGGATGGGAACCTCTAGTTTTCCCAGCCGCTTATCATCCAAAGGAACACTGCACTTAATAGGTTGGTTGTTCCCATCATTGCTTGCAGTATTATTCTGCTCCACCACCGATTCTATGACATTATGCACATAATCAACCAACCACCACCCTGATTTCCTTGTCTGTTTGTGTGCTCTCTGAAGATGCCAATCCTTCTCGGCATGAGAATCCTTCAAGTCATGAGAACATCTCTTTCATCTCTTCTCTTAGTAATGCAAATTGCTAATCCATCTTCATCTCCCTTCTCAAATGTTGTTATGCCATCCCAGCAAACCGAAACTCCATCTTTGCTTGTTTTTTATCCATCTCCACCATCTTCTCTTCCAACAATACAATCCTACTCTCCATCTTGTCCACCGTCTCCCAGAACACCACTCTGATACTAATTTGATAGAGCCTGAATATATTGAAAGATTAACGATGACGAAATTACAAGGTAAACAAAGTGTTCGAGGTACTAGGACCCTCCTAGTCTTAAGACTACTCTCAAGCCCTAGTTCATACTCCAAATATTATCGATCTTCTTCATTCCCCACCCCCTCTATTTATAACCAACAAGCCTAACAAACTCTCTAACTAATTACGAATATATCCTTATAATATCGCAATTAGCATACCTATCATTGACATCTATTGCTATTTGATTGAAAATTTAGTATATATTACCGAACTAAATCCATGAAAACATTAATGAAACTGATGCACAAAAGTAATCAAATCTATATTATATATAAAATGGGTTATAAGGAGAGAATCTTTATATCCCCATTTTGCTCAAACAATTTTTCATAATTCCTATTTTGTCCTTCGTTACAACTATTCGGGTTGAGGTGGTTACACTCGAAGTGGTGTATTCTTTTATGTATGGGTGTGATCTAGACCATAAATATGAAACAACACTCTAACGGTAGAGACATGTTTGAATGAATAGTCACGTTCTTCCCCCATTACAACTATTCAGGTCGAAGTGGTATATCTTTTCATGTACGAGTGTGATGTAGATCATAGAGATGAAAAATCACGATCTAATGGTGGATATATGTTTGAACGAACAGTCATGTCTTTTGCCACATTACAACTATGCAGATTGAAGTGGTATATATCTCGTGTATGAGTGTGGTATAGAACATAGATATGAAACATCAATATCTAATGGTGGAGATATATTTTGCCTTTAAAATTTTCATAAATTCTTTTGTCTTTTTTTCAAGTAGTTAAAACTATATGGGCAGAACAATTAAAAAACTATTTGATATATTAATTATGATCTTTCTAAACTTTTTTTTAACTCTGTAGTGCATCGCATGTGTTATGAATTAGTGTGTTTTAAAAGGATGACCATCACTGAAGTTCATCCAATGAGAGAATAAACAATGAAAAAGAAAAGAGAATGAATACACATGTATACAATACATTTATTGCTGCATGTTTAAGCACAGACACTCCATTTTAGGGGGAGTGTGCTTGTCAGACATGAAGACGTTCGGACACTCTCCGGACGCATGTTGAACATGCAAATTTTCGTCTCCTATTTTTATTTATTGATTTTTAATTTTGAACACGTTTGGAACACTACTTGGAGAGGCCTAGTGAACTTTTTTAAAAATATCATCCAAACTTTTATGATGGGCCCAAATTTAAAGCCCAAATCAATAATATGTTAAACAAAGATTAAAAAAAATACAAAACAAAAGGAAAGCCCATTTTTTTAATCAAAGATAAAAAATAGAAATATAAAAAATTGAACTTCGAAACCTATGCGTTTCATCTCCTACAATTGTTAATTAACATGACATTTTATGTTTGTTTTAGTGGAGTGTATTTAGTATTTTATGTTAAATTTATATATATCCTTTAAAAAAAATTAGGAAAAAGGTATCCCAAACATGTCCGTGTCCTAGTATATTTTTTTTTTTGGGCAAAAAAAATCGCGTATCGTCATGTCGTGTCACTTCCATGTCCATGTCTGTGGTTCTTAATGAGGTGATGTTACTAAATTTAACCAATTGATGGATAAACTAAATCTTAAAAACTCATTAGAAAAGTCTCACTCATTAATCCTGGGTGAATTTGCTGTTTAACTCCTCAAAACTCTAAATATGAAGAAAATGTGCAACATGTAAATGGTTTATTATCATTCAAGACTTAAAAAGAGAACACCATTGCATTCTTTCAAACCACGAATCTCACAAAGAGCAAGCTCTTGGATTACGTATCAATGAATGCCCATCTCATGGACAAAGATGAAATCTCACAACAGTCCAATTGAGCTCATCTCTCAAGCTTACCAAGATCGCAATTGAAGTCAAAACTAAAAATTTCTTCCGGTCAAACAAGAGAATATCATTCAAGGGGCAAAAGCCCAAACAAAACAGCCCAAGGGACAAGGGGATAAGGCATCCCCTCTCCTAAGAAAGATTACAAAAAGACCTTCCAATTTGAGTCGATGGTATCTATCAAGTAGTTACAAAACAACTTATGTTGGGGACTCTAAGTAGAGACTGTAAACTATACATGGTCACAAAAAAAAAAAGGAGAGAGCTCGACATATCTGAAAACACTCTAGAATTTTTCTCTTTCCAAAGAAGCCAAGGAATAGCCCTACCAAGGTTCATTCAGAGCACTCTAGCTTTGTCTTTCAGCCAACACCTCAAGAGGATTTCGGCTAACCACAAAACCATACCATGAGTTTTACACCCCTGCAAACCAAACATCTGACCAAAGAAATTCTGAACTTTTCCAGCAAACTCAATGCAACAGATGGGAAGAACCCGTTTTTACAGCACATAACACATATTGGGGTGAGTATTGATACTATTAAGGGCCATGGTCCAAAGGAAAATTTTCACTTGCTTTGGAATCATCCCGTCCCAATGCGGAGTACACAAAGCTTCATCTAACACTCTTCATTTTTCTTGAAGAACAGCCAGGGCAAATGGACTGTAAACATACCACACTCCAGAGCAATGTATCCTGCCCTTTAGAAGGATGTCTAGTTTCCAGCAGCAAAGCAAGCCTAGCACACTCCTTCACACTATCACCTCTCTATCAAAGAGACCCCTTCTCAAACCAAGTCCCAAGCATTCCCATTCTAAAATCCTTTGCATTAAGATCTTTGGTCAAAGATGACAACGTTATTTCGAGGGTTTAAGGCGTCAAGATTTTTTTTTTTTTTTTTGGCAAGAGATAATTTCATTGAAAATGAAATTACAATCAAGAGAAGGGAAGCCAACCCTATATTTTTCTGAAATTATTTTCTGTACTTTTCTCTCAGAAGGGGACTGGTTTGGCCTCTTTGACTTTACCATGCCTTGAACAGGCTATAATTAGAACTATACCCTTGGAATGCTCATTGGGAAAATTATTTTAAAACCCACCTGATAGGATTGGTTGTCATTTTTTCACATTTTTTATCATCTCTCTGTTTCAAAGGAGGTTTCTAACTGTTACCTTAATTGTTGTTATAACAAGCACAAAATAAATGAAGAACAGAAAATAAAAAAGAAAAAAGAAAATAAAAAAGAAGGAATACCCCTCGAAGACTGCTGAAGCCAAGCCCTGCACCAATTGCTAAGCGTCGTGGATCAACAAGAGAGTTATAATGATTTCCATGATGATAACTCAACCGAATGGGAGGCAGGTCAGTAGCATAGTTTCCATGAAAGATGTTAATAGGTTCTGCATTACAATAAAGGTAATTAAAAAAATTATAGAAAACAGAGACTTCACTTCTCTTTTTTTTTTTGAAATGGAAACAGGCCTCTTCATTGATATAATGAAATGAGACTATTGCTCAAAGTACATTTTTTTAAAACAGAGACTTCATTTAACACTAAGAATTATAATAAGGATAATAAAAACAAACTTTGAGAAGGTAATTTATAAAAATAAAAAAATAAAAAGTGTCCCCATGCCAACAGTGGAGTAATCACAAACTATAGGCATAGACAATTGACACACTACTTAAAAAGGTAGGTAAGACACCATCCTAGAGCAGTAACCATAACCATAACCATATGAATATGTTAAGTCACCAATTGACCCAAAAACTTAAGCCGATGAGTGAAGGCAAACTTAATTAGATATCATCTAACACTCCCCCTCACTTGTGAGTTTGAAATATGGTGAATGCCCAATAAGTGGAAATTAATTTTAATTGGGGAGGAAACAACATTGCAGGGGCTTGAACACAAGACCTCCCTGGACCATCTACTCTGATACTACGTTAAATCGCCAATTGACCCAAAAGCTTAAGCTAATGGGTGAAGGCAAACTTAATTATATATCATCTAACAAAATATAAACATAATTTGCACCTGTGCCATAGGAAAAAATATGGATTGGTCGATTATACATCTCACAAAGTGCTTGGATTTCAGCATTATTTCCATACACCTGCAACAGATGAAAGAAAAAGTTGAAGGAAATAGTTATATAGAATTAAACATAATGATAACAATTTAAACTACTCCAAACCTTATCTCTTCTTTTCCTCTTGCAATAAGATGTAAATCCTTCAGTTATGAACTGGGAAAAGTGATCCCTCTCACGCTCCTGAACAGTATAGTAAACTCAATTAAACATACAAGCAAAACTCGATCCAAATGAAGCATCATCCTTACACTAAAGCAAGACCTGGAATATAATCGAAATAAGTCACCTATATTCTATATGTACCCAGTTACTGGAGTCTGTACGAGAAAAAATTCCTCCTATAGAAATGCAGTGAATAGTGAGTTCAATTTGCTGTTTCTGTATAGCTAACCTTTATTTTTTTATACTAGTTAGTTAATCAGGTGGTTCATTAGTTGGCAGCCCACACAAAATTTGACGGGAAGTTAAATCCAGCTTTTCTTTGATTCTTCTTTCAATTTTTTTCAGAGAAATTGCTGAATTCTTCTGGAATACATTTCTTTTTTAACAACACAGACAGTCCATCCAATTGTTGTAGGGTTCAAGATTATAAGAGTTTAGAGTGTTGTCATGACTACTCTTTAGTAATATCTTTAAGAAAAAAAGGACAAAATTAGAAAGGTGGACGACTTTGTAGTGGGTTAGCTGCTTTCTTACAAATAGTTTGTGTTCATGTACCCTCTCTATGCTACAATAATCATTTTTCTTTAATCAACAGTCAACGCTATTGCAAACTGGAGATGTTTCATGTCTTCTCTGTCTATTTATCATGGTGCAGTTTTTTATATTAAAAAATGAAGTTAGCATATCCTTTTGGTCAAATATGGTTTACCTTTAAGCTATATAATAAACTGAGGCTTCCCTGTTCAGTTTTCCTATCTCATCAAACAAGCCCCGTTGGGGAACTTGACGATAAGAAGACCAAGATCCATTTGACGTAAAGACATAAGAGCTCTTTTACAGGAGGTTATTCAGAATGAAGAGAACTAAATGAGTAGATGTGATGAGAATTCCATGAAGGGTACGTTCTCTAAAATATCTTGCATTATTCTTAACCAGCTGAGTGGATTTTTCCCAAATCCTTTGGCATAGGCTTGGGACTGGGAGGACAATTGTCTTCCCTCCTTTTGAACTCTTCCTCTATTTAATGAAGATTATGGTTTGATCTATTGAGAATATATATATAAGAGATATATTCATTGATAAGAAAAATAAAAAATGTGAACGGTAGTGTATGTGTGTATATATATATACTTGGTTTCTCTAACGTCTGTTATAGGCAGGTCAATATTTCACTGTTTCTCTGTTACTCAACCTTTATATATTCTCCTCCATTATTGGGCAGGCCAGTTCTGTATATAATTGAAAAAAAATAAGATAAAATAGACATTATGTCTTTCCCAATGTCAGTAACAAGATCTAACAATGTCAGTAACAGGAACTAATCTTACCATGGCTTTTTTTAAATTAACATTGTTACGGTAAGAATTAATCTTATCATATCAAAATTATATATTGGTTCAACTTTGACATTCAATTCAATCCACAAAAATAATAATAATAAATTAATAAATAAATCCTTCATCAAAGTCAAATGGAGAAACGGAAATCAAAATTCTTTCGAGGCCATCATCATAATATCATCAAAGAGAGATCAACTCAAGAATTCATCATACCATGTAATCTATGCACATCTGTCGAATCAGATCATATGCTTCAGAATCCCCATACACTTGATCTGCAACAGCACGAAATAGGCAATTCCCATCCTCCAGCATTCTTTTAACTTCAAAACCCTTTGCCCGCCTAATTTCAGCCTCAAATTGCCTCTCTCTTTCCTGAAATAAGTTAAAATGAATCAATCGTACACATTGGATAAGTAAGAATGAATCATACACATTGGATGGGTGCAAGAGTTTATCATAGAAGATGCATGAACATATAACATTTCCAGCTGTCAACAGCACAATAATTGTATTAAGAAACCCCATGCTTCCAGAAAGGATTAAAATGCTCATTCGAGAGGAAAATCCTTGAAATTCTACAGTTCAAGGTATTCAAATACCTAGATAAATAAATACCCAAACAAGGGGCAAAAAAACTTATTTGGTAGTCAAGAAATATAAATAGAAAACCTTGACATTTATTATGAGTTGCATGAACATCTTCAACTACTAAAGCACAATGTATCAGGGGAGACCACAAGAAAATAGAGTATCTTTAGAATTTCATTTTAGTATCTTGACATTTAAAACAAGAAAACAAGAATTTCAGAGTTTTAAAATATATTTAGGCTATAAAAAAACCAAAGAGTAGACCGAGAAATCGATCAATATATCTGTATCATCCTAAGTTCCTAACAACCTTACCAGATCATAATAGGACACATAACAAGAGTTCTGCTCATCGGCACTGTTGTAACCCTCATTATCAACGTGCGACCTTGGAGATGAAGGGCGTGACCCAGTGAGGGAGGTCCTATTTGAAACAACAGACCAGGGAATGCCACTTCTTGAGGACCCAATTCTACCAGCATTTAAACTTCCCAAGGCATGTCTCCTAGTGTTTGATGAGCTCATTGAAGAAGGTTTGAGTGGTGGGGCAGGGGGTGGTGGAGGTGGTGAATTCCCTCGAATGGCCTGTGAGGAATCCCCCTTACAGCACTCATTTTCAATTGCATTCCTTTCCGGAATTTGCAAGTGATCCGATACCATTCTAGGTTCCCCTTGATCCACAGTATCATCTTTAACAACTTTCTCATTGTCCCCAGAAAGTTCATCTCTCAAAATTTCCATCTGGTGATCATTATAAGATCCTTCGATTAAAACATCCTCTGTTTTAACTATCTTGCTTTCGCTGCTATTTGCAGCGTCCAAAACCTCATCAACAGTAGACTGTTCCTGTAGAATCTCTCCAAGTTCTTCATCCTTCGAAGCTGGCTGTGGAGAAGTAGACACATGTTGTTGTTCAGGGCGAGATGATGAAGAAGCAGGGGCAGAAGATCGGTTGGAGTTTGTAGAAGAAGAACCACCAGAGGAACCTCTTGGTATAACAACCCTCGTCATTGGAGTCGTGTATCAAAGAACACCTCAAGAAATCAATCAGAACCCCAATTATTCGCGTCAAGAAGCAAGCTTAGAGAGTGAAGAAGGCAGTAGACATGGGTTTGTCACGAGTTCTTGCCTTGGGAGCAGTGACACCCAACCCTCGGCAGAAAATATTCTTCCAGCCCAGCTCCTTCTGCTGCTCCCTGCAAAACGAATTCTGCATTCCCCTAAAAATTCTCATGAGACCCAGACCTCGAACTTTAAACAAGAAAACCCTCTTTTAAGTAGTCGAATTTACCCGGAAATGATCAGAGAGGCGCTTCCACAAGTCCAAGCTGCAATAAAAACCATGTATCACAAAGAAAAATCGATAAACACAGAGAATTATACGATGATCAAAGGCAGAAAGGGGAGACAATTAATTAATTATCCACCGAAAACATTTCTGATTCTTGATAAAAAAAAAAAACAAAAAAACAAAAAAACAGAGAGACACCGGGAGAAATGAAAAGAAAAGATCCGATCAACAATCCGAGAAAGAAAAAGAAGAATTAAAAGGGGGAAATGGTAAAGTTGACTGATGAGGAGTAAGATGCTCACCTGGAGGAGAAGAAAGCCCGGAATGTTGGATCTGGGAAGGAAGGAAAGAAGGAAGGAAGGAAGGAAGGAAGGAAGTGGAGAAGAAAAAACGAGTGGAGAGCAACAAAAAGAAAGAAAGGAATGAATTGAAAAGAGGGAAAATTATTTTAGGGTTTTTGCACCCAAAAGAAGGAAAACTAACTTGGGGGCTATAACTCAACAGTATTATTATTATTATTATTAAATAAATTAAATTAAATTTTGTAGGGAGAGAGAGAAGAGAAAATGGATGGGGTGGCCTTTTAACGGTGAGCAGGTAGATATCACCTCAGGCCAGGTTTATACATCTATAATCAAGATTCAACAATTTATTTCATTTAGAAAGATTTAGAAATTAACTTATTATATGACTAATAATTTCTTAAAATTTAGAATTTCAACTTTCAGATCATTTAGACAATGAAAAGATCATTTAGACAATGAAAAATCTCACAGAACTTCCAATGCTATTTAGCAAATAGTTAGAGCAATTTAGAAATAGGAAAAAGAATTTATCGATTTTGTGGAGTTATTGTCTCTTATTTATAGAGAGGTGAACCCTAGGATTTCTAATTTGAAAAAGACTCGAAGATGCCAATTTGGGTCGACCATGGGAGCTAAGACTGTGGCCCACAAGAAGTGGGCTTGCATGAAGGGAAAAGAGTAGCTCGGCCTCAGCCTTCAAGATTAAGGTGGCTATCTTAGGCTGCTCGACTTGAAGTGGACTTGGTCTTGGCCTCCAAGGTCGAAGGGGACATCTTGGGCCGCTCAATTCAATTTTCTTCCTTCTCTTGGTCCGTTTCTTGCACTCCTATGACCCTCACGTGACTACTTTTATTATGATTTTACGCTTAATGTTCTGCTCTATCGAGCTTGTGACTCTTGGACTCTTAAGTCCAAAATGACCCATAAGAAGTATTGTTATAAATATTTTTAAAAAAAGAAAGAAAAAGAAATAAATATTTTCAGATTAACTATTGAATATTTATATATTTTATTTATTGAAATATCATCAATGACATTCTCTTTCATCAATAATTTTGGGATTTCATTTAGGAGTTGTTTAATTGGAGTTTTTCGGATGGGAATTGATACAAGCAAACAAAATCTATGTTTGTTATACAGTTTTTAATACATTGTTTGAGAATAAACTATTTTAAGGCATCTTAGATTTTATATTGTATATAGTTAATTAATTAATATTAATTTAACAAAATTAATATAATTATTTATTTTAATAAATCAATAATAATTTATTAAAATATTTACTCCATTTCTATATACAAATAAAAATTTATTAAATGAATGCAAATCTTTATGTACACAAATTAATTAATAAGCTAACAGTATATTAAATATATTTAATTAGTTAACTAATATTAGTTAAGTTAAGTTAGTAAAAAATCAATTAATCATTGATTAATTATTGATTTTTATAATTGAATAATCATTTTGAAATTGTTTCAATTAGATCATTCATTAGTAATATATCATAATTTTAAGACATTTTCCTAATATTTATTATTAACTTTCATTATTAACCTATCATATTTTGTTCTCTTTTTCTTACATTCATTTTTGTATATTTTTTATTAAAATATATTCCTTTAAATTAAAATTTAATGATTCAAATAAACTTATAATTAATAATATTAAACTCTAATTTACTAAAGTTAAATAAATAACCGTACACTTATTTAATATATTTTTATTGATAAAAATATATTAAATTAATGTGATGAAAGATATTTATTTAAAATATTAGTTAATTAATTTTAGTATTAGTTTCAATAAAAAAAAATTAATTTTAGTATTAGTTAAATTTATTATAAATGTAATATTAGTGTAGATACCCATAACTTACATATGTTACAAAATTTCATAACCTCCCATTGAATTCCATCGTGTAACATACACCCTATATGGTACCTTTGTAAAACACGCCACAATTGATTTCAATTGTTCTCTCTATTTTTTTCTATTTATTTTACTCTTTACTTTGCTTCTTTTGTTCTTGCATTGTTCTTATTTTACAACACGTTATCTGTACGACTCTACCACTTTCATTTGCAAAAGGTATGTTAATTTTGTTTTTGTTTTGCATTTTGAGTTGTGAAAGTTCTATGTATATAGTATATATGTATCAAATATATCACATATCATATATATATATATATATATATATATACATATTGTGTATCGTTTAAACGTTGACAACATATTATTTTATGCATATTGACATTTTTTTATTTATAGTAATTTCCCTTTTTATTTACATATTATACTTACAAAGTTCGTTTAACAACATATTATTTTATGCATATTGACATTTTTTTATTTATAGTAATTTTCCTTTTTAATTACATATTATACTTACAAAGTTATTACTTGATTACCCTAATATTATGATTGAATTTATCTTATTCTTTAATTTATATTTAATCTTATTATTCAGGTATGAGAATAATATCTTATGTATAATATGATTGTTCATAATCTATGAGATTTTTTATTCATGTGATTCTTTTTATTTTACCTAAACTTACTATTTGAGTCATTTATAGCATTGATCTAAATTGTTATACCACTTTTATCTAAACATCATGTTAATATTTGTTTTACAGACTAGTATTTTACCACGTGCTTTGCACGTTTATATAAATCTTTTTTATCCAAATAAATTGTTTATTTATTTTTTATATGTAATATTTATTAGAAAAATTTTAAATAATGAAAGATATTAGTTTGGATTGTTCAACTTAGAAAAAGAGAAATTAATGAGTGATCATATACTAAAATTTAAAATTAAGAAAAAAAATCATAAGGATATATTGATTACTTTTATAATAATAATAATAATTTTTCTATTTATTATTATAACAAAATCTAACAAATATTTATAAAAAGGAGTTTATAAGGAAATGTAACTAATCCAACAAAAATTTATAAGGAAAAGTAAGAAAATTATTAAATGGGAAAAACAAATCTACTTTAGAAACATTTGAGGTTTTGTTGAAAATGGGTATAAAATTGACATTTAGTTGTTTGTAGGAGATAAAAGTAACAAAACCGTTGAGATTCCAAAACTTAGATATTTCATAGATTATAATTAAAAATAAATCATAACTCTTAAATTTCATATATATAAAAAAGTGAAGAGTTAACTTTTAATAAATTAAAACTATTTATATTCTTATTCTTCAAATTCTAAATTTCACATTATTATTCAATAATATAACTAAGTATGAATGAATGAGAAATTTTGGATCAATCACAAATTGCCACGTAATTTCTCAAATTAATGGCGAAATTAGAAATAATTAAATTTGAGACTAATTAAATGTTACATGTGTCCCAAATTAAAATTGAAGACAGTAAATTGGCAAATTTCGATGGTGCCACGTGTTTTCGTTTGGTTGGATTAAATTAATTATTTTTGGTTCAATTAATTATTAATATTTGGGTAAAATCCAATTGAGTCCAAAAATAGACTTAATTTGGCCCAAGACCAACAAAGGCCCAAATCCAATTAGTTGAGCGCAAGAGCCAGATCCATAAAACAACCAAGCCCACAAAACCACACGAGAACTCTATAAATATAAGAGCGGTTTAGAAATTCTACCCTCAAGAGAGCCTAGAGAGAATTCTCCTTACAATCAGAAGACTCCCTAACTCCTGATAACTCCTGAAGCTGAACCACACTTGAAGAAGAACATTTGCACGCTTCGCTTTCCTACATCAAGCGTACGCATTCAATTGAGAGAGAATTAGATGATCAAGTACTAAAGATTGAACCACATCTGCATCAAATCTACATAAACACAAGTTCAACTCCACGAAACACATTTCTCCAGAAACCTCGTGCGAACAAATTGGCACACCTGGTGGGACATCTCTACCTCTCATCTCTCTCAACAATCAAATCAAGCAATGACCTCTAAGAAAGTTGCGCCCAACACGCCTGCTGCAAGCGACGCCTACACGGGACTCATCACCCGCAGTCGCTCAAAGGGGATCTTGCAGAAGAAGGAACAAAGTCATGTCATCGCGAAGAACATCTGGAGGCTGTTGACAGAATCCCCTAAATGCGGGATTGTCATCAAGGAAAATCCTTTGTTTGACAACTTTGCTCCTGCCTCTGACTGATCCAAGAAGGAATCACACCCTAATATGATGTCTGTCATGATGACCAACATAACGACAGAGGCAGCCATGGCAGAAATGGAGAGGAAAATAAATTTCCTAGTGAAAGTTGTCGAAGAGCGAGATAATGAGATCGGCCTTGAGAGAGCAAATGCAGGCTCGAGAAACTGCTGAGTCAATCCAAACTCTCGCTACCAAGGCAAATGACAAAGGAAAAACTCCGTTGTAGGAAAGCCAACTGCAACACTCCACCTCCGTCGCTTCTCTGTCAGTTGCTTCTCTGTCAGTCCAGCAGCTGCAGAACATGATCACAAACTCCATCAAAACTTAGTACGGAGGACCGTCTTGAAATTCTTTTATGCATTATAAACCATATACTAAAAGATTTGATAATTTGAGAATACATGCTGGATATCAACCACCTAAGTTCTAGCAATTCGATGGAAAGGGTAACCTGAAACAACATGTTGCTCATTTTGTAGAAACCTTCGAAAATGCAGAGGAGACTTGCTTGTCAAATAGTTTGTCAGAACCTTGAAAGGAAACGCTTTCGATTGGTATACCGATTTGGAGCCAGAGGTGATTGACTGCTGGTAGCAGCTAGAAAGAGAGTTTCTAAACCACTTTTACAACACTAGTTGAACTGTTAACATGATGGAGCTGACAAACGCCAAGCAACGGAAAGGAGAGCTAGTTATCGACTACATTAATAGGTAGAGGGCTCTCAGTCTTAACTAGGGATGGCAAAATTTCCCGCGGGTCAGGTCCCCGCGGGTCCCCGACCCTAACGGGGCGGGAAATCCCCAGTTTGACCGGGTATGGGGGTCAAACCGGAGATTTTAATAGGGTCCCCGGTCGGGGACGGGGCGAGGACGGGGAGGGGATCCCCGCCCCGTCCCCGACCCCGCCCCGAATTTTTTTAATTGTTTATATATATATAACTCAAACTTTTTAATTTATACCTAATATATATAATTATTATAATTATTATTATTATTATTATATATATAAACAACTAAAACAGTAGCTTAAGCTACTGTTTTAGTTAATTTTTTTTCTAATTTTAACTTTCAAATATAATAAATTAAATTGTTTTATTAAATTTATAATAAAAAGCATTAAATACTAACTTCTTGCTTAAAATATTTCTATTTTTAATATAAATTCTAAATTCTAAATAATTTTAAATAATAAAAAGAAAAAAAAAATTCATAAACGGGGATTTTTCCCCGCTGGGACCCGAATCCCCGAACGGGGATTCCCCGACCCCGACCCCGACTCTCCAAAACGGGGAATGAGGCCAGGACGGGGATTAAAAATCCCCACAGGGACGGGGACGGGGAGTACATCCCCGGCGCCGCCCCGCCCGTTGCCATCCCTAGTCTTAACTGCAAGGATCGACTTACTGAATTATCTTCAGTGAAGATGTGCACTCAAGGCATGCACTGAGAACTCTTCTATATACTGCAGGGGATAATGTTGGCTTTTTGGCCCTTAATTTCAAATTAATTAATTTTAATTATTAATTAATTAATATTTTGATAATAAAAAAAACTTGCTTTTATTCACTAATAATTTTAGTGTTTTGAAGTGTCCATTGCGTAGAGCTCGAAACAACGGTTCCAACGAAATTTGAATCACCTAAATCGGAGCTCAAACGAAAAAGATATTGCCAAAACGAGTTTAACGAAAAAATACCCGATGTTGATGATGTAGCGGCCAAATCATCAAAGTGGACCTACTAGAGGATGACAAGTGGAACAATAGATAAATGACACATGTGGTGGGCTTTTGAGTTTTTGTTGGTTTTAAAAAGAAAATGATTTTAAAAAGAAAATGAATTTAATATTATTGTATATGTTTGTGTCTAACGGCTAGTTGTGTTTAAAAGAAAATGAATTTAATATTATTTTATGTTTGTATCTAACGGCTAGTTGAGTTTAAATCTCCACCATTCAATTTTCTTTTAACATAATCTAATGGTCCAAATTTAATGTGGTTTCCAACAACTTTCCTCTCTTTTTAAGCACTTCATCTTCTCCAAATTTTTAACAACAATTACATATTTTTACAATCCTCAAGGCCACCATTGTTATTCTCTCAAAGCTCTCATTTTTTCTTTTCATCTTATTCTTGAGAGAGATATATTGATTGTGAAGATTTATTTGTTGAGTGCTTAAATTTGTGATTCCACTCTTGAAGAGAGATTTTCATCTTGTTCTTCATTTCAAATCTATTGTAAAGGGTTACTCTTGAACCCATAACAAGAGTATTGTAACGGTTTGATCCTCAACCGTGGAAAGGATCGGGTTTGTTTGTGCCCAAAAAAGAAACATTGTAACGGTTCGACTCTAAGCCGTGAAAAGAGTCAAGTTCGTAGTGACATATCCAAGAGGAGCTTGGGAAGTGGATGTATGCCAGTTGTGTCGAACCACTATAAAATTTTCAGTGTCAGTTTCTCTATCTCTCTCCTATTTATTTTTGCAATTAATTTGCTATTATGTTTTTATTGCATGAAATTAATTGCAAAATTTATTCTTTGAAATTAATTGGTCATATTTGTTTACTTTGATTGGTTGTTCTTAAATTTGCATATCATTTACCAATCTTATTATTAGAATTAAATAGGGTGTTATAAATTGTTAGTATTAATTTCTTGTTTAGTTCAAAGTGAAATTATTTGCATATAATCCTTGTTTAAATTACTTATTAGCAAAAAGTTTATTAATTTGTTTAATTGGGTCCACCTTAAGAAAAATAATTTCATTAGTTTAAAAAAACCCTATTCATCCCCCTCTAGGGTTGCTATACCGATCCTACAGATAAAACTCTGCACGTTTGAAGAATTGGCGACTCGCGCCCACGATATGGAGTTGAGTATCACCAACAAAGGGTCAAAAGACTTCCTATTCCCAGAGGGAAAGAAAGATAAGAAAGAGATACAGGGCACCGAGAAAATTGTGAAGAGTGCCACGAAAGAATCTATGGTCGTCAATATGACCCCATTGAAATTTTCTTCCAAAGGAAAAGAGTCAAGAGCTGAAAAGAAAGATGATGGAGGTGAGCGGTGACGCCTAACTCTGAAGGAGAGGCAGGAAAAGGTTTATCCATTCCCTAACTCTGATATTGCGACATGCTAGAGCAACTGTTAAAGAAACAATTGATTCAACTACCAAAATGCAAGTGGTCGGAGCAGTTAGGGAAAGTCAATGACCCCAACTACTGCAAATATCATCAAGTCGTTAGCCACCCAGTTAAAAAATGCTTTGTGCTGAAAGAGCTAATTCTGAGGTTGACTCGTGAAAAGAAGATAAAGCTAGATCTAGATGAAGTAACTCAAACAAATTATGTTGCAGTGGCAGTTACTTCAAGTGTTCTGACACTGACTGTGTTTAATGATCAAAAGCATTACGCTAAAACTGAAAGCTTAATCTAGTTTCGGACCTTTCAGCCTATACTTGTTCAATTCCAACAAGAGGTTCTAATGACAGACTCCCAAAGCAAAGATGAGCCTGTTGAAGATGACGATGAAAGGTGGATCTTTGTGACTCGTCGAAAGAAGAAAAAGTCAAGCTCCACCCAAAATGAGTTGTGCTTCTGTTGAGATTACAGAAGAGGAAGCAAGACTCAAAAAAAGAAAGCAAATAAGAGGACATGGAAGTCTAAGCTTGTTTAGGAGGAGAACGAGGATTTTCCTCAACCTCGATGACCAGTAACTCTAGTGGAATTCCTTCGAAGAAACTTCTTTAATAATCATCTAGAGAAAGTACTAGAAGTTGTCGTGTGTCATGTCATTAGCACAGCAGAAAATAAGGATATCCCTTCAAGTTTGTTGCAGACGGTGGTAGAATCAAAAGATTTATCCTCGTTCAGCATAGATGACTTGTTGTCGCTCCCTCAGACAGCTAGACCGCTCTTATTGATGCATTGCTAGACTCAGGTGCATCAAGTTCATCAAATTCAAGTGTCCCAACCTCCATGGTGCGTACATGTCCCTCTTGTTGCACATTAAAACACACCTAAATTGTGCGTTTATTATTCGTTATTTAGAAGTATTTTTGGTAGATTTAATGTGTTTGCTAGTGGATTTCAGGCTATAACAAAGAAAAATGAGTTTCAGAAGCAATGGAATCAAACCGAGTCAAAACTAGACAAGAATAGCTCAAAAACCCTAGAAAAATAGGGCAGAGTAGAGCAAGAGCGTCACTACGCTGCCCCCTTATGCTCAAGACCCAAGAGCACTTATTTTTGCACACTCGAGAGCGTAGCGACGCTGGGGCAGCGTAGCTACGCTAACCCCCAGCGCAGCACTACACTGTGATAAAATTAGACTAGCGTCGCGACACTCTTCCGTAGCGTAGCGACGACTGACTTTCCTTTTTCCATTTAGGAGAAGGTTTTTAGAAATATTTTTCTATAAACTGGGAGGTTCTCAGCAACCCTAATCATCAGATTTTGGAGTATTGGAGACATAGAGAGAGAGAGAGTTTAGAGCAAAGTATGGAGAAACCATGATGCCGGAAGGTTCGAGGATCGTTGGAAGGCAAAATCCATCCTGGAGACGAGCTTGGAAGTCGGATAACTTCTCTTCCCTTTCTTTACTCTTGGTTTATTCGTTGTATTTTGTTATTCTAATGTGGAATTTGTCTATGGAAGCCATGTTAGGCTAAATTTCTCATAGTTTTAAGGGTAGATGAATTCTTAGGTTTAAATTGTTGAACACTTGCTTCTGGAATGTTACTTTACATATACGCTTTCTAGCATGACTGTTGATTGTTTTCTATGGTTATGCTAATGTATGTTTGGATATGCTCAAGTTTTTCTCAATACTAGCCCAAGTATAAACTAATATTCAGATTTCTCAGTGAGGACCGAGGTCGAACACAGAGATTTTAGACTAAACAGATTAATGAAATGTAAATCTTGCGGAAGTGTGCAAATAAAGTGAGGTATTGGTGACAAACATGCAAGAAATAAAATAACTAGCTACGTTCAACAAGTGGTAAGGAATCACTAATGTGAGTTGTGCAAACAACAGAATTTTGGTTTTCTTTCAAATGGAGAAAAAGGGGTTGGAGAAAACCTTCCATCAACCAGTTGAGTTCTTTCTTAGTTTCATAGTTTGTGCTCCTAAACCTATATGGTTCATACCTCTCAGCAGATAAGTCACATAAATCATATGTCTACGATGCATGCTTGTTTAGTTAAGCCTAAGATGATTCCTATGTCTAGAATTAATTCTTAGTTACAAAGATGAGATCCATAGTTACTTGTTCTCTCGGGTAGTTAACTATTTCTACCTAAATCAAGTTGTCAAGTGGATTTAGGCAATAAAAGGTAAAGATGCATCAATGTAAACGAACTAGAAACTAAGCTTAAATTCTTAAGATTGATGAATGTTACTCTTCAACCCCTCAAGTGATTTAGCTACTCATACTTGTTTGTGAAATGAACTTAAATATGGAAGACAAGAGATGACTCATGATGTAAGAAATAAATATATATTAAGGGACGAAATGATTTCTGTTCTTTCACAGTACAAACAACCAAATTTGCTTAAAGGTACAAAAATATAGATTGATAAGGTGAAGAGATGAAGCTATCGGCAACAGTGTCCTGTTCGCCAACAGAGATGGTGTTTTTAGTGTTTGCTCGCATGGAGGGAGAAGGACTAATAAAGTTTCACTCTCTTTCGAGGTTAAGGTTCAGTAGAACTCCACGGAGATGGAGGTGAGGCACTCGACTGTCGCTGAGAGGGGAGAGATGAAGGGCGCGACGCGATTCCAGACTCCTCTTTTGCACGAAGAGCCCTAACCTTAATTCCTAAAGTGTCTATCTACAAATTTTCTCTCCAAAAAATTCTCTCCTTTTGCGGAGTAAGCTGGCTTTTATAGCCCTAAGATTGTACCGTCCATTCTAACGCGGGGGAGCCTATGACGCGTTCGGTGTTGTCCTTTCTGACCAGGTAGCCTGTCTCTGTCCAACGGCTCAAGGTACCGAAAATTCTCTGTCACCAACTGTCAAGGTCAGGCTCTCCGAGGTAACGAAATTTGTCTTTTAGCATCATGTGTCTGATATATGCATTTATGTTCGTCTTTGACGTATGCGTTGAATCTTGATTTCCTGCAAGGTAAGGTGTTCAAAGGCGTTAGACTTCAAAATAATCTTTCTTCAACCTGTTTACAAGCTTGTACGCATACTAAGGATATATCAAAGATTAAAGCATTAGATGATGCGTTTTTTAAGATTCTTTTGCCATTATTCTAAGAAAAGAATGACAATAACTTGTATTTCTACAAGTTATCAATGACCGCTCTTAATGCTTTTAAATGTTTGATCAATGTTTGAATGATTTCATGATTTAGAATCTTGCTTGAACAAGTGAGTTTTAGATTAGATCATGCATGTTAAACTATCGTTTGAAATCACAGAAAGTAGTTGGATAACGGTAGAGATTGTTAACGAGGGGTCTTTATGCTTTGCTTAATCATCTAGTTTCAAGCGATTAGTAATTAGGGTTTAAGTAAAGAAAAGGTTGTTTTCGAAAGATTCAATCCGGATAAAAGACTTCTAGATCTAGGTGTTGTGTTAATTACTTCAAGAGTCAAGCAATTGTGTTTAATAGTATCTTTGATGAAATCTATTCTCTAAAGCGTCTCTTAGTTGATAATTTCCATATCTCGATCACTTTTATTTGTTTTCTTAGATTAGTTTATCCTAAGTGTCATTTTGATTCGGTCCCCTAAATAAAATTGGAACGATCTTTGAATAGCTACAAGTTTAATCAATCTGATTCCCTAAGGATGATACTCGGCCAAGGCCATTTTAACTATATTATTACTCGACGCGTGCACTTGCGACGTATCACACATCCATAAGCTTTTCTGATGAAGACCTATTGTTGGGATCAAACCCTCATAATAGGCCTTTATTTGTATCGGGATACATGCAAGAACAAAGGGTTGGTCGAGTTCTCATTGACGATGGATCAACTGTCAACATTATGCCTAAGTCGTCTATGAAGAAATTGGGCATTTCAATAGAAGAACTGACAAACAGCAAGTTGGTGATTAAAGGCTTCAACCAAGGCGGTTAAAGAGCAATCGACATGATACAATTGGAGCTCACTATTGGTGACTTGAAGGCCAACACGTTGTTCCATGTCATAGATTTGAGGACCACTTACAAGTTGTTGCTGAGGCGGCCTTGGATTCATGGAAATGGAGTGATAACTTCTATACTTCATCAATGCTTCAAGTTTTTACCAAGATGACATTAAGAAGGTTAAAGTAGACTCCAACCCATTCTCAGAAGCTGAGTCCCACTTCGCAAACGTGAAGTTCTACTTAAAGACCGATAATATCGATGAAGTTATACCTATGGAGATTTCTCTAATAAAAGGTGAGGATAAATCCAAGTCAAAGCCACAAATAGGTGCAAGAAAAGAACCAAGCGAAGGGGCCAATACTTCTGACTTTCAAAAGAGAGATGTATCTACTAGCTCTACGAAGACTAAAACTTTGGAAGATGAGAAAGCTCCAAGCTCGCCAATCTTGTGTTATGTTCCTTTGTCAAGACGCAAGAAGAGCGAGTCACCATTCGCAGAATGATTGAGGGGCTTGAAGGTTGGTGATGTGGAGATCTTAAAAGAAAGTTTTGTTACGCCTCTTACAAAAATGACACAATAAGAAATTCACAAACAAAAAGTGGACTTAATGAAAGTGAATTTGCCTAAAAAACAAACAAAAGATGGGTTCGACCCGAAAGCTTATAAACTGCTGGCAAAAGCTGGCTATGACTTCATAACTCACACTGAGTTCAAGAGCCTGAAAATTTATGAGCAGCCTGAACTTTCTCCATCCCAAAAGAAGCTACATGTAGGCAGTCCATCATCTCGCAATTAAACAAAGGTATCGACCCATCAAACAGGCTCAACAATGCTTTCGGCCAGAGCTTATCCTTCAAATTAAAGCAGAAGTCAATAAGTTGATTGAAGCATGATTTATTCGCGAAGTCAAATATCCAACGTGGATAGCCAACATTGTTCCCATTAGAAAGAAGAACGGATAGCTTCGCGTATGTGTAGACTTTTGTGACTTGAATAATGCATGCCCAAAGGATGACGTTCTATTGCCTATCTCAGAAATCATGGTTGACACAACTACTGGCACAAGGCTTTATCCTTTATGGATGGGTCGTTCATATATAATCAAATATGGATGGCTCTCGCAGATGAGGAAATGACGGCCTTCAGAACCCCGAAGGAAATATACTGCTACAAGGTGATGTCATTCGAATTAAAGAATGATGGCACAACTTACCAACGTGCCATGCAAAAAGTGTTTGATGATATGCTACACAAACATGTTGTATGCTATGTTGATGATCTTGTGGTCAAGTCCAAGAAACAATAAGACCATCTAAGAGATTTAAAAGTTGTGTTTCACTGCTTGCGAAAAATATCAGTTGAGGATGAACCCTCTCAAGTGTGCATTCGGCGTAACCTGAAGAAAGTTTCTCAGTTTCATCGTAAGGCATCGGGGAATTGAGATAGACCAGTGCAAGATCGATGATATGCAGAAGATGTCAAGATCAAGAAATCTACATGAGTTGAGAAGTATCTAGGGCCATTTGGCTTACATTTGGAGATTTATTTCCAACCTCGCTGGTCGATGTCAACCTTTTCAAAAGCTGATGAGAAAAGGAGAAAACTTCGAATCGGATGAGGCTTGTCAAAATGCATTTGATAGCATAAAGAAGTATTTGCTTAATCCTTCTGTCCTAGGTGCTCCCCTAGCAGGCAAACCGTTGATATTGTACATTGTCGCAACGATTGCTGGGGGCATTGTTGGCGCAAGAATGGGAGAAAGGGAAGGAGCGCTCTCTCTACTATCTAAGTAGGACCCTAACTGGAGCTGAGCTCAACTACTCCCCTAAAAAAATGTGTCTTACACTTTTCTTCGCCATAGATAAGTTGAGACACTACATGTAGGGTAGGCCTTCACAGTTCACCTAGTTGTGAAAGCTGACCCTCTTAAGTATGTTCTATCCAGGCCGATCATCTCTGGGCGCTTGGCCAAATGGAAAATTTTACTCCAGCAATACGACATTGTGTATGTGCCACAAAAGGCGATTAAAGGACAAGCATTGGCTGACTTCTTTAACAAATCACCTGATTCCATCAGATTGGAAGTTATGCGAAGACTTGCCCAATGAGGAAGTTTTTTTTTTTGTTGGAATTACGGAGCCTTGGACCATGTACTTCGATGGTGCAACACGAAGGAGTGGAGTGGGGGCAGACATCGTCCTCGTCTCACCTGAGAGACATATGTTGCCTTATAGCTTTACACTTGGTGAATTATGCTTAAACAATGTCGCTGAATATTAGGCTCTAATAATCGGCCTCCAAATGGGATTAGAAATTAGAATATCGTACATAGAAATTTATGGAGATTCGAAGTTGATAATTAGTCAACTCTTGCTCCAGTATGATGTGAAGTATGAAGATTTGAAGCCTTACTTCACCTATGTCAAACAGTTACTGGAAAAGTTCGACAGCGTGATGTTGGAGCATGTACCAAGGTCAGAAAACAAGATGACAGATGCTTTGGCAAACCTGGCTACTGCATTGACGGTTCAAGATGATGAAACTCTAAACATATCATTTTGCCAAAGGTGGATTATACTGCTGATCGAGACTGAATGTGAAGAAATGAACCTGACATCAATCTATTTGATCGACGAGGAAGACTGGCGTCAACCCATTATAGATTATTTTAAGCATGACATGTTTCCAACAGATCCTTGTCGTAAAACTGATGTACGAAAGAGAGCAGCACACTTTATTTACTACAAGGGGACGTTGTATCGTTGTTCCCTAGAAGGGCTCTTTCTTCGATGCCTTGGAAATAAAATGTTAGTAAAAGCGCTAGAGGAGGCACATTCAGGTGTCTGTAGTGAGCATCAATCTAGACCAAAGCTTCACTTCCAGCTAAAGAGAATAGGATACTAGGCCAAAGATGATCCAAGATTAGATGAAATATGCAAACAAGTGTGAAACTTGTCAGTACCATGCAAACTTCATACATCAACCGCCTGGATCTTTGCATCCAACTGTGGCCTCGTGGCCTTTTGAGGCTTGGGGACTTGATCTTATTGGTCCTATTACATCGAAGTCATTAATGGGACATTCTTACATCCTTGCGGCGACAGATTACTTTTCAAGGTGGACTGAGGCTATTGTGCTGAGAGAAGCCAAGAAAGAAAATGTAGTAGACTTTATCTGAACTTATATTACCTACCAGTACAGAATTTCTCACCAAATTGTGACAAATAATGGAAGACAATTTTCCAATAGTCTAATGGATAAATTGTGTGAAAAGTTCAAATTCAAGCAGTATAAGTCGTCCATGTATAATACCGTTGCAAATAGGCTGGCAGAAGCTTTCAATAAAACGTTGTGCAACCTACTGAAAAAAATTGTCTCTAAGTCAAAGAGAGATTGATAAGAGAAGATTGGTGAACCGCTATGGGTTTATTGAATGACTCATCGTACTCCTACAGGAGTTATACCATATTCTCTTCTTTATGGAGTGAAAGTTGTTCTCCCATTAAAATTCCATCACTAAGGATGGTAGTTCAGGAGGGACTGACTACGGAAGACAATGTCAAGTTACGTCTCAGGAGTTAGAAGCACTCGACGAAAAACGGTTAGAGACTCAACAGGCATTGGAGTGTTATCAAGCACCAATGGCCAAAGCCTTTGAGAAGCACGTGAAGCCCCAGTCATTTCAGATTGGTGATCTAGTACTTGTTGTAAGAAAACCGATCATCATGACAAGACATACAGGGAATAAGTTTACTCCTAAATGGGATGGACCCTATATCGTCAAAGAAGTCTACACAAATGGAGCATATAAGATCGCCGATCAGGATAGATTAAGAATTGACCCTATCAACGAAAAATTCCTTAAGAAATTTTGTGCTTGATAAATATATGTATACAACTCCTTATTTCAAGAGCCTAAACTACATGGTGCTTCTGGCCCGCATAAGCTTAAAAGGTGAATGGCAAAAAAAAAAAAACTTTGAAGTACGTTATGACTTGATCCCTATACATTATGAAGGTTACGTAGGCAGCTTGAAAAAAACTTTAAGTTCAATCTAGTAAAAAGCAAAAAAAAAAAAAAAAAAAAACTCAGTCGAACTACATTATGACTTGATCCCTATACATTATAAAGGGTCCGTAGGCAACTTAAAGAAATTTAAGTTTAGTCCAAAAAAAGAGAAATGTCACAACCGCCTAAAGCGTGACACTAGAAAATTGATGGTGTTCGTTAAAGGAAGTCACTAAAGGTTGAAGATGCATTATTGGGGGCAACAAAACAAATCAAAGGAGTGCAACACTAGAAGCAAGACACTATAAGTTAGATGCTTATGAAGTAGCTTTTGGAGAAACTTTGTGTTTCTCTTTGCACTTCGAGTGTAGGGCATTGCTCGCTTTGGTTTGGAGGTTTCATGGATACTTCCTCATATTCAAGCTGGAAGGCTTCATTGATGCTTCTCCATCTTCAAGCTTGGAGGCTTCATCGATGCTTCTCCATTCTCAAGTTCAATGGTTCTGCTGCAACCTTTCCATCTCCTAGTTCGATGGCTTCGCTGCAGCTTTTCCATCCCCAAATTAGATGGTTCTGTCGCAGCCTTTCCATCTCCAAGTTTGATGGTTCCACCGCAACCTTTCCATCTTCAAATTAGATGGTTCCGTCATAACCTTTTCATCTCCAAGTTTGATGGGTTCACCGCAGTTCTCCATCTATAAGCACATGGTTTCATTGCAGCTTATCCATCTCCAAATTCGATGGTTTCTTTGCAACTTCTCCATCTCCAAGCAAAATAGTTCTTCCGCATCCTTTCCATCTCCAAGTTTGATGGTTTCACCACAGCTTTTCCATCTCCAAATTTGATGGGTCTGCTATAGCTTTCCATCTCCAAGTACGATGGCTTCGCCATAGCTTTTCCATCCCTAAATTTGATGGTTTCATCACAACTTCTTCATCTCCAAATTCGATGGGTCTGCTGCAACATTTCCATCTCCAAGTACGATGGCTTCGCTACAGCTTCTCCATCTCAAAATTGATGGTTTTGCAGCAGCTTTTCCATCTCTAAATTCAATGGTTCCGTCGCAACTTTTCCATCTCCAAATTTGATGGTTCCGCTGCAACCTTTCCATCTCTAAGTTCGATGGGGTCACCGTAGCTTCTTCATCTCCAAGCACGATGGTTTTGCTGCAGCTTGTCTTCCTCCAAATTCGATGGTTTCTTTGCAGCTTCTCAGCTCCAAGCAAGATGGTTCTTCTGCATCCCTTCCATCTCCCAAGTTTGATGGTTTCACCACAGCTTTTCCATCTCCAAATTGATGGGTCCGCTGCAACATTTCCATCTCCAAGTACGATGGCTTCGCTGTAGCTTTTCCATCCCCGAATTCGATGGTTTCATCGTAGCTTCTTCATCTCCAAATTTGATGGGTCTGCTGCAACATTTCCATCTCCAAGTACGATGGCTTCGCCATAGCTTCTCCATCTTGAAATTGATGGTTTCGCAGCAGCTTTTCCATCTTCAAATTCAATGGTTCTGTCGCAACTTTTCTATCTCTAAGTCAGGATGACTTCATTGCTTCCTCTTAAATATCGTCGTATTTTGACAACCTAGTGTAGACTCGAGATTTCCATTGGAGTTTTTTTATGCATGGGAGATTTGAGAAACCAAGTTATCCACGACGAATTAGGACCCAAGGGCCACTCTTCAAACCATGTAGACAAGAGGACAACATTATCTAGGGAAGGTGTGGATTCTATAATATCCCTATATACTGCCTCCCTCACAGGAAGAATGATTCCACTCTCTAAAGGATGATCTTCATCGTTCAGGATGATTGAGCATCTTCCCATCAGATTAGGATGGTCTGTGAAGTATACCTTGGTAAAAGAAGAAAAGAGTGTCACTGCAAAAAAAAAAAGGGTCAGTTGTCAAGTTTAAAAAAATGATGATGAAAAAATATAAAAATTGTCAAAATAAATAAGGACATAAAATAAATGTGATGGCCTAGGTTGCTGGAACGCCTGACCGTTCCCACAGGTTACGCAACCACAAGGGAAGGTACCAAGCGGAAGCGGGGTCGCCGACGGCAGCAAAGCTGGAATGTACGATCGTTCCTACAGGTTACGCAACCACAAGGGAAGATACTTAGTAGAAGTGGGGTCACTGACGGCGAAGCTGGGACGCCCAACTGTTCCTGCAGGTTACGCAACCACAAGGGAAGGTATCTAGCAGAAGTAGGGTCACTGAAGTGCGAATCTGGAATGCCTAACCGTTCTCGCAGGTTACACAATCACAAGGGAAGGTGCCAAGTGAAATGGGGTCGCTGACGACGACAAAGCTGGAATGCCCGACCATTCCTGTAGGTTACGCAACCACAAGGGAAGGTACCTAGCAGAAGTGGGGTCACTGATGACAAATCTAGAACACTCGACTGTTCCCGTAGGTTACTAATCACAAGGGAAGGTAACAAGTAGAAGTGAGGTTGCTGACGGCGAAGCTGACGATAGCAAAGCTAGAACGCCCGACCGTTCCTGCAGGTTACATAACTACAAGGGAAGGTACCTAGCAGAAGTAGAGTCACTGACGACGAAGCTGGAATGCCTGACTGTTCCAACTAGTTACACAACCATAAAGGAAGACACCTAGCAGAAGCGGGGTTGCTGACGGTGAATTTGGAACGCCTGACTGTTCCTACAAGTTACAACAAGAGAAGGTACCTAGTAGAAGTGGAGTCGTTGACGGCGGAATGGATGATAGCTATGCTGGAACGCTTGATCGTTCTTACTAATGTACAATAAAAAAAGGAAGGCATCTAGCATAAATGGAGTTGCTGATGGCGAAGCTGAAAGAAAGGGCAACCACCCCTGCAAAAGTCTAAAATAAATGTATATACATATATGGCAAAAAAGAAAGAGAGTTCACCTAAATATGTGTTGAAGCGTGGGAGGTAGAAAAAGAAAGTAAAAGAAAAGAAAAAAAATTGGTTGTTTGAAAGAAAAAAAAGAAGAAGAAAATGAAAAAAAAAAAAAAGAAAAGTAGAAGAAGAAGAAAAGAATAAGAAAAAAGTTTTAAAAAAACATGAAAAAAGAAGAAAAAAACAAAAGAAACAAAAGAAGAAGGAAAAAAAAAAAGAAAGAAGAAAAAAAAGAGAATAAGAAAAAAAAAGAAAAAAAAAAAAAGAGAATGACAAAAGGAAAGAAGAGAAGAAAGTAGGGGTGGAAGATGAGAATGAGAAGGATGTATGTGGTGAGCCGTATTTATAGAAGTTAATATTGGGTTCAAATTTTAATTCAATTTGGATTTCCTATTGGAATCTTATTTCTTTCTAAGATTTTGATAGGATTCTCAAGTCAAATTAAATTGTAGATTGGATCTTAAATTGATCTCAAATTAAAATTCGGCCATATTCCAAAATTTATCTCAAATTCAAATCTCCGAATTTTATCCTCAAATTAAATTGTGGATAATATCTCAAATTTACCTCAAATCAAAATTTGGTCATATTTCAAATTTTATCCCAAATTCAAATCTCTAGAGTTTATCCTCAATTTAAATTGTGAATAATATCTGAAATTTACCTCAAATTAAAATTTGACCATATTGCAAATTTTATCCCAAATTTAAATCTCCATATTTTATCCTCAAATTAAATTGTGGATAATATCTTAAATTTATTTTAAATTAAAATTTGGCTATATTCCAAATTTTATCCCAAATTCAAATCTCCATATTTTATCCTCAAATTAAATTGTGGATAATATCTTAAATTTACTCCAAATTAAAATTTGGCTGTATTCCAAATTTTATCCCAAATTTCAATCAAGCTTATATACTAAATTCATAGTTTGATTGATACATCAAACGGAGTTAAAATCAATAGCTAATAACCTGTGTTTTGATTCCAACTTTATCTTTTTTGAGATTCACCCACCCATATACGTGCATAAATTTCGAAAAGGGACATTTGTTGAATGAGAAATTTTGGACCAATCACAAATTGCCACGTCATTTCTCAAAATTGATGGCGAAATTAGAACTAATTAAATTTGGGACTAATTAAAAGTTACATGTGTCCCAAACTAAAATTGAAGACGTAAATTGGCAAATTCCAATGGTGGCACGTGTTTTAATTAATTATTTTTTGTTCAATTATTTATTAATATTTGGGCTAAAATCCAATTGAGTCCAAAAATAGATTTAATTTGGCCCAAAGCCAATAAAAACCCAAATCCAATTCATTGAGTCTAAGAACTAGATCTATGGACTAGTCAAGCCCAAGCTCACAAAGTCACATGAGAATTCTATAAATAGAAGAGCTCTTCTTCATTTGAAGAGTTCAAAAATTCTACACTCCAAAGAGCCTAGAGAGAATTCTCCTTACAACTCATAGATCAAGCGTATGCATTCAATTGAATTAAGAGAATAAAGTACTAGAGATCGAACCACATTCGCATCAAATCTACATAAACACAAGTTTAACCCCATGAAACACGTTTTTCTGGAAACCTCGTGCGAATAATTATTATTTTAAAATTAGCTCTTAAAAATTCTAAATAAATAAATTTTTTTTAAAAAATTGAAATTTCAATATTAATTATAATTAAATGTAATATCATAAATTTTATAATTATTTTAGAAATCAATTAAGAAAACTTTGGAATTTCATATTCTTCATTTTTCCATTTTCTTACCTCTAATTATAGTCATAGTATTAAATTTTCATCGACAAGTCAATATTTCCATCGATATTCCCATGTTTCCATGGGTTCGACATTGACATGAGGGATGAATCAGTATTTCCATTGTATCATAGAAAAATCCATGAAACATAAAAAATAAGCCTCGAAATGTTATTAGTGT
Source organism: Lagenaria siceraria (assembly GCA_002890555.2). Classification (NCBI taxonomy): domain Eukaryota; kingdom Viridiplantae; phylum Streptophyta; class Magnoliopsida; order Cucurbitales; family Cucurbitaceae; genus Lagenaria; species Lagenaria siceraria. The sequence continues at coordinate 15,473,975 of CM016487.1, forward strand.
AAACATAATAGAAATTACATACCTCTTAACTTGTTTAAAAATCATAAAATGTTTATTTACTAATTTAAATTTACTTTTTGAAATTTTTGTTTTTATAATTTTTTCCAGAAATATCCATCAAAATCGATATTTTATCAAAATTTCCAACGAAATTTTTGTAAAATTAAGACCTTGATATTTTCGTTGATGTCGATATTTTAAACCTTGATTATAGTTAACAATAGAATTCTAGTGATTAAATAAGTTTTAAAAGAATAAAAGTGTAATTATAAGTCCACACTCAACACTTTATTAATTAAGAAGCACAAATAAGCTTTATGCTTAAAAAGGAATGAGCGAAAGAGAGGAAAACTTAAACAATATAATTGGAAGAGAACATATATAAAGTTGGACTAATTATTTATATTATTTAGAGGGATTTAAATAATTTAGATAAATTAAAATCTATAAAGTTTAATAATCAAAGAATAAGGATTGACAATAAAAAATATATAAAAAATAAACAAAAGATTATAATAAAAATTTATAAATCGATAATAAACCAATAAAAAGTGAATTGTAAAAATATACCAATAAAACTACTTAATAGCAAATAAAAAATAAGTTAAATATTTAAAAATGCGCAAATGTTTCAATTAGTTTTATTTTTATATAAATAATTAATGATGGAAATGATATCTAAATTAGTTTATGTATTTTTAATTTGTCGATATTTTCATTTACTCTATCATCAAAGAGTCTTAATTATTATTAACAAATGTTTAAACTTGTTTTTTTTTTTTTTTAGTTTCTTATAGCAAAACTTTTAAATTGTTGTGAAAATAATGGAATCAACATATTTAGAATTCAAGTTAATGAAAAAAATTATAAAACTTTTAAAATTCTATTTTTTTTTATTTCCTACCACTTTCTTTAGGAAATTTATATTACATTTTATAGTTTTAAATTTAAATGTTTCAATTAAAAAAAACATAGGTATTTTATTTTTTATTTTGATGTTATTTTGGAGGATTTGTTTCTAAAAAGATGTTTTTGTCTATCATTAACTTTTTTTTAATTACCTTGTTTTTTAAAAAATCCCAAAAAAACATCCAACTAACTTTTGTTATCCAATAAACTTTTAAAGCTCAATAAAGATATAATTAATTTATTAACTTGATTTCATATTGTAATGAAAGAAAATTTCTTTCACAAAACTTTGTTGCATTCCAACTTTTTAGTTATCATTTCAAGTTTATTTAAATAATTAATTTAATAGATTAATATGCTATTATAATTGATAAAAAAATTTGTGAGCATAGGATTACATCGATTTTTTACTCAACAAAAGTAACATAAGCTTGTGATTAGTCGATAAACTTTTGTTTTTCAATAAACATTTTAAGTGAAATAACAATACACTGATTCTAAAAGAACAATAAAAAAATAGTAACAAAAAAAAGTTAGACATTAGCTATACACATACCTTAAGATAGATTTGGTCACTTGATAGACAAACACTAATATTAAACTTCATCAAAGTCAAGTTGTAAAGTAAAGTAGCATAGCCTATAATCCATTCATTGAAAAGAAAAAAAAACCTAGAATCGGAGATCTTGATTCAACACATGTATCTCTTGCAACTTGAATATAACACTAACATTTTGAGATGCTCCGAAAATCGAAAATGCTTTAAAAGCACTGAATTGAGATATCAAAAATGGAGAAAGAATGAAACTCAAGTGTAGTGTTGGTGAAAAATGTTGAAGAAAACTTCCTTTATATAATAGTTGAAGATGAGGGTTACAATTTTTTTTTTGAATTCTATAACTTTTAAAATTCCAATATTAATTATAATTAAAATAAAAACTAAACTTTTTTAAGTGAAAAAACCCTTGTAAATTCCAACATTACCATATTAACTGTATATTTATTATTGATAATTATGGATTAATTAATTAATTTAGTATTTATATTTAATTGATAATGACATATTGTGTAAATAAGTAAAATAAAGAATGGACAAAAGTGTCCAAAAAAGATTCTCCAAGATTCTCATCCATTAATATATTATAGATTATATATTATAGATATAGATAGTAAAATAATATAATTATTATTAAATAAAAATTAAATGAAATGAGAAATTTCTTTACCTCTCAATTCTTTAGTTTCCTTTAAAAATTGTGTTTAATTTTTTATAAGAATTTGACGATTAAATTTTAATTAATTATTTCTAATTAGTTAATGAGGTATTAAGTTACACGTATTTTGTTCTTTTCAACAAAAGAAACATAAATTGATAAGTGATGAATAATCTTTTCATTTTTAACAAATATTTTACATTAAAAAATATATAAATATAAAGGAACAAAAAAAAAATCCTAGATATACAACTAAATTTCTTAAAATAAATATACTAAACTTATAAATATTGGTAGAAAAACTCAATTACATTCAACTTCATCAAAAGTCGAGTTGTAACGTCATAAGTTTTGAATCCGAGATATAGATTCACATGTGCATCGATCCCTTGCAACTTTAATATACCACAAAAACACATGTGTTTGGAATTTTTAATATACCACCAACATCTTGAGAGATGTTTTGAAGATTGAATAGACTTTGAGAGCAAAGAGAATATAAAGAACAAAATAAAGAAGAAAGAAGAAAGAGATGATGAAACTTCAAGTATTGGTGAAGAAAATGAAGGGATAGAATCCCCGCGGAAGCGTATGATTTTAATTTCTCAATTTCGAATTTCAAGAAAACACATAGAAATAGAAAATAACAGTAGGATAAACATATGAGTTTAAGCATGCTAGGGGAGGAGAAGAACAAAGGAAAGAAAAGTCTTACCCTTGAAGTTTTTCTTTTCTTCATGAATTCCTTTTCCAATGTCACGACCCCACCAAGAACACATCAAAAAGAAAGAGTTGAACAACACCAGTTGGAACACTTACTATCCTCTAAGAAATCCGACCTCTAGAGTGTGGTCTCCAATTTACCTTGGAAGGAAGGAAGAATTAATTCTGAGAGAGGGAGAGAAAATTGTGAGAACCTTTTTGAGAAACAAGTGAACCATTCACCTCTCACAATTTTTTTTTTCTGCAGGTTATTTAAGTGAGAGAGTGCGAGGGGGGTTAAAAAAACTCCCTCAACCTCACGTTAGTAACTCCCAAATGAGAGTTATCAAATTTGAATTTAATTCTTATTAAATTAAACAAATTTAATAATAAAAAATAAACTAATATATATATATATATATATATATATATATTAAATCTTATTTAATACATATATATTAATAATTAGTTAATAATTAACTAATTTCTCTCACATAACCTATAGTTAATATGAATTTTATTCATATTAATTTTAACTTATAATTTTTATATGAATCTCATTCATATAATTTGAATCTCATTCAAAAAATTTCTCTCACATATTATAAAGTTTAATTTTGCATCTCACACAAAAGTAACTTTATATTATAATGGATCAACAGACATTATTTATTTTATCTCATACAACTAATCCCCTTAAATTAATTTGGACAATTCAAGTTAAACTAAGACAGTTGACTGTCTTCTTAACCTATATGAGCTAGCAAGGGGACCTAATGGACCTATCAGATTGAAACTCCAATAATATGAGATTAATTAATTAAACTCTTTAATTAAATTAATCAACATTCATTAACTGCCGATCATTCCACTAAAGACTGACAACAACACTCTTCGCACTGTAGATATATTTCTATGTCCACAGATACAATCAATCAATAGCAAGTCGACCCTTCACAAATTGCTCGTAAACATAGCTGGGTCAAATTACCGTTTTACCCCTGTGTTACCTCTAACTTCTCAAGCACCACTGATCCCTCTAATGAACAATTTAGTCATCGTCCAACTATGAGCTAGACCCATCTTTGACCAGTGAGAGAGTAGACGCCTCATTGTTCAAGACCCCGTATCAGCTCTTAAGGGAGCAATTCATAAGGTGTGAATTTCATCTTGTACCGTTGAGTTCTCAGCTTTCTGCTTGGACAAATCCTAAAATGGTAGACTTATTGAGTCGGCAAAACTAGCCACTCTTACCCATATAAATCAAAGGACTGCCCTCACAAGCATGAGTTCACAACTGACTCAAGATTAAGGTCGAGTCACCTATGATCATCCTAGTGAAATGTAAGTCTCATCAAACAACCATGTTATAATGAGAGACTAACCATTTTGTGGTCTGATCTTATACACGTCTCACATGTATAGGATACCCCACTCACATGTCTCTACATGAACATTTAGGGGGTATTTGGACAGCTAGAACGTAATCATGATTATTGGAAATCAGAGGAGTGTTGGAGAGTGTGAGTAATTGAAGATAGAACGGAAATGAGATTGCGAGGCATGAAAACGATGAGAAAGATGGTTAGATTGAAAACTGTCAGAAGAAAATGAGTTTTGTATTACAAATCGGACCCAAAATGCTCAATCCAAACATGAATTTTGGATTACATTACATTACATTCTCATCCCATTACGGGCCACCAAACACCCCCTTAGGATAGAAACATTTGTGACACTTTACAACACTTGTAACAATCACAAAGCGGATCGTATCCGTAGTGTCACTAGGATAAGACACCAAACCTTATCCATATACTACAAACCTTTTAGATTATCACTTAAACATGATCCACTTGTATGTCAACCGTACATATTTAAGTTACATAAGATAACCTTGGATCTTAGTTTATTGTATTGGGTTTATGCATACTAAATGTCAAATAAAATAACACTTATTTTATTAAATAAATACATTATTTATATAATGATTTCAAACTATGAGACCATGAGATTTAGGACACTAATCCCAATAGAAAATGGTGAAGAAAATACTCCTTATATAGGTAGTAGAATGTGAGTTACAAAATCTTTTAAATTCTATAACCTCTAAAATTCAACTATGAATTATAATTAAAGAATGTTGTAGTAAAAACTTTTTACATTCTAACCTTTTATTTTATCATATATATTTAGTATTGATAATCAATTATTAATTAAATAATTAATAAATTATATTTAATCAATTGTTCTGTTGGGTTTTATGACCTAAAACTCGTGGTTTGTAAACGATAAACATATTCTATTTTCAATAAAGTTATCATTGATGTTTATTCTGTAAAGTTGTTATTGAATATATAAGTTTCATATATCATAACCCTAAATCCAATAAACTGAGAACCCATGGCTATAAGATGAATACTTGGACTTTATGTGAAGACATAAAAGTGTATCAAGTTCGAATAATAGCCAAAACAGTCTATAGTATAATGATAAAGTTGGGTACCTTATCCTAGGGACACACTATGGATACGACGCACTTTGTAAATGTTACAAGAGTTGTAAAGTGTTACAAACGCTGTGATCCTGAGTCGTTTATGTGGAGACATGCGAGTGGGGGTATCCTATGCAATGAGTTTGCGTAAGACCAGACCATGAAGTAGTCACTTTTACTTTCTAACATCATTTACTATTAAGCTGACTATTTCAACCCGATGGCCTAGGTAACTCGATCTTAATCCTAAACTAACTATGAACTCCTGTTTATTCAGGATTATCCTTTAATCTGCATGGGTGAGAGCGGCCCGAGTTCATCGACTCCATAAGCCTAGCATTTTAGGGATAAGACCTAGTAGATAGCTAGGGACATAGTCATGCAAGATGGAACTCACTCCTACCCGATTATAAGGATAGTAGATAGGTTGTTCCATTAAAGTGCCAATTCCAACTCTTAAACAAGGGGTCCCACCCTCTCATTGGCCTGAGAGGGACTTGGCTTGATGGTTGGACCACAAACCAATTGTTCATTAGAGAATCAGTGGGACTTAAGGAACAAGATGTAGTTATAGGGGTAAAACGGTAATTTTGAGCCAGTTGTAATTACGAACAACCTGTGAATGATCAATTTACTAATTATGGTTATATCAAGTGGATGAAAATATATCTATAGTGAGGAAAGTGCAGCTATTGGGCTATAGTGGAGTGTTCCAGTAGTTAACGAATGTTGGTTAACTAAGTTAAAGAGTTTAGCCAGTTAATCTCGTATCATTGGAGTTCATGATCTGTAGGTCCATTAGGTCTCCTGCTAGCTTCGGACTAAATCTTAGGACATTGTGATGAGAGAGTTTGAAATCGTTCGAATTCGGTTAAGGGAGTAAACGTTAATACGCATATTTAACATTTAATTGTTTAATTACGAATTAAACAATAAAGAGAGTTGGAAATATTTACATGTGATTCAAATATTGTGAATATGAATAGGGATTCATATCCAAACATTTGGATCAAGAGAAGTCGGGATTGGTGTAAAATTATTAATTTAATATTTGAGATTAAATTAATATAATTAATATATATATATACACACATAATTATTTAAAATTATTTTTATTTAAAATTAATTATTTGAAATTAATTTTATTTAAAAATGGATATTTTAAATTCAAATTGAAATTAAGAATTTGAAAGTGGATTTTTCCCACATTTGGTGTGTTCACCAAATTTTGCCACAAATCCCACTTATTTTCTCTTAAATTTGGTGTCAATTTGAGGTTAATCCTCTTTTGCATGTTAATCTCTAATATATGGAGGTTGAAATTGCTGAGATTGTGTTGGTTAAAGGCGGAAAATTTGTTGAAATTCTCTCAAGAACACTCATTGTTCCAAAACTCTCAAAAACTCCAAACTCCCTTCAATTTCATCACTTATTTAGATCCCACAATCCATTATGAGACTAGAGGATAACAAGAAAGGCTCTAGCGGTGGAACACGAAGTGTTCGTGATCAAATTACAGTAGAGGGTTGCTTCAATTTTGAGCTACAAAGGTTGTATCTTCAAAACTCTTGTTTTCCCTCTTTGAACAAGCATGCTTAATCTTTAAAATTAATGTAGTTAGAGTGCTTTAGATCCTAATTGCTTCTGCATGCATGTTGTTAACTCTTTTAATTGATATCAGAGCATGTTTAAAGCACTCAATTTGCATCAGTGGGTATTAATTAATTCATGAGATGAATGTGATGGTTGCTAAAGTTGGATATATTACGGTTTTGGCATCAAATTAAGCTTCAATTTGTTGAAATTGTTGTAATTGTCCGCTTGTATATAGGCTTTAATGTGTGTTGAAGAGTCTGTAAATTTGCTAGTCATTAGAGTTAAAATTAAGATGTAATTTAAAGATGAACTTGAGGGTGTCATGCTTGAGATGTGTAGACGGTTGCCCAAACATCGCACGCAATGACTCCATGATCTCACAAGCGTTGATCATGGCCTCGTGCTTTTTGACCATAACTTCAATTAAGTCTGCCAAAAATGTAGACTTTGGCCTTGTCATTGGCCTTGATCTACTTGTCGTAGGCGTCACGAACATTTTGTGCCGCATTGTGTCCAGGGGTTAGAGAACAATCCTCCGTTAGAACAAACTTCAGATCGTCGATTACCAACATAGTGTTTAACGTATTTTTCCAGGTCGTATAGTTTTCACCAGTTAATTTATCGGCACCAAGCAAATATAGAACCACGCTAGTCCTTTCGATAATTTCTGAAATAAGACAATTTATTTAAACTAAATTAATTCCCTAAACTCATTTAATCCAATCAAGTTTTAGCAAAAATAAAAGAATGAACCCTATAGACATTTTATTTATGCAATGATACTTCAATGATTTAAAATAAATGCCGCCTCAGGGTGTACAGATATACCTTCATTGAATTGAGACTCTCTCAATCAAGTATTACACCAGAATAACTCTTATTCCTATAACTCTTAGTTACCATTGATTTGGTCAAGAAATCATTAACTTGTTCAATGTTTTCTTGTAAGTGTAACCCTCATTTTCAACCCTATAATCCCACTCCAATACGCCTGCCTTATGGAAGGACAATATTGATACAATTGACTATAGTGATCTTATCCATTTCTGGAGTTCGCTTTGTCCCTTTTCATGCAAACACCTTCCTAAGGGGGATGCTCCTAGGGTGCCACAAGGTTGAGCATGGAAAAATATTACGAACCAATGAAGGAGATCGTAGGATGTGTTGTCACACGTCCTTCTCCCACTTACTATAAGCACTTTCTCCATTCACCTTGATATTGATTCATGCAAACACCTTCCTAAGGGAGGATGCACCTAGGGCATCACGAGGCCGAGCATGAATCTCACGGTGTGAAATTTTAAGGAGAGCGTGAATGGAAATTGACATATCATATACATCATTTTAACAAAGTTTAATAATGTATTACATGCTATAAAATGTTTGACTAATTCACCTTCCAGGTCGGTTCCCAGATAGGGGCGTTCCCTTTCGGTTAACTTAAGTACCCCAATCCTAGACAAAACCATCCTAAGACAAAGGTTCCTAATAGGCAAACACTTTATAATTTAATATTTTATTTTAATCAAATTAATCCTATTAAAAGAAAATAAAAAATCAATATGTTTCTAATCATATTAGAAATAAAAAGTCTAGTTATCCAAATTTTAAACAATTAAAAAAAATTGACCTTATTTTAGCATGCAACTCTAAATTATAGATTTTAAATTCTAATTCATTAACCATATAACTATTATAAATTAATGAATTATTAAAACCTATAACATGCATACTAATGATATTATTGAAATATAACACTTGTATTATTTAAGGAATGTCATGCTGCATGCATGCCCAATTTCATTAACAACAAAATATAACATTTATATTAAGCATACGATGAATTATATAGAAAGCATACATTTAATCATACGTTAAATAATAATATAACACTTATATTATTCTCTTTTAAAAAAACACTTATATTATTCAAATGCAAACTATATAATATACATCATGTATGTACATACTTTAGGATAACCTAAACTTTTAAATATAACAATTATATTTAAATATGATGCATGATCATGCTTAACCTATGGTGGGATTTTAAAAAACTATATGACATACAATATGCAACATATATGATCAATATAATTTAATCATACATCTCATGCATTTAAACTATATTATAAAGCATTAATAGACTGATATTTGGCACCCTAATAAAATAATTAAATTAATATAATCAAATTATATTAATTTAATTATAAAAATAAAAAACGAGGAAAAACAGGTAACAATCGCTTCTAAACCGTTCCTAATCAAATTATACTAATTAATCTTGCATTAAATGCACATTTCTTTCGTAAACTATATAGTTTTAATATGAACCACATTCACATTAATTTTACTATATAGTTGTCATATGAATCTATTTCACATTATGAATTTTATTCATATATTATTCTCTCTTATCATATAGTTTAATGGTAAATTATATTTATAACCAACTATATATTATAATGTATCAATATACATTATACTTTATATTAATCTTTTATTAATATTAAATTCCTTAAATAATTTGAACAATTCAAATTATTCCACAAAATAATTGAATCTTATTTTACCCTTAGTGAGCTAGCAAGGGGACCTTATGAACCTACAGATTAGCAGCTCCAATGATTCGAGATTAGATCAATTAAACTCTTTAATTAATTAAATCAACATTCATTAATTGTGAGTCATTCTACTAAAGACCCACAGCTGCACTTTTCACACAGTAGATTTATTTCTATGTCCATGGATATAACCCATCATCAATAAGTCGACCCTTTATAAATTGCTCGAAATTACAACTGGATAAAAATTATCGTTTTACCCCTATAATCACTTCTTTCTCCTTAAGTCTCACTGATCATCTAATGAACAAACTGTTTATGGTCCTACTATAACAAAATCTCTCTCTGGCCAATGAGAGGGAGGGACCCCTTGTTCAAGACCTGGAATCAACACTTAAGGGAGTAATTTATCTACTTTCCCCAAAAGCGGGAAGGAGTAAACTCCATCTTGTATAGCTATGTTCCCAGATCTCTATTTGGACAAATCCCCAAAATGGTAGGCATATTGAGTTTGCGACATAAGCCACTCTCACCTATGCAAATCGAAGGATTGCCCTCATAAATAGGAGTCCATAACTTACTTAGGATTGACATCAAGTTATTTATAGTTATCCTATGAAATGTTAGTCTCTACAGTTAACGGTGTTATAACGTGAGAGTAATCATTTCGTAGTCCGATCTTGTGCAAACTCTTTATACAGGATACCCCCACTCACATGTCTCTATATGAACGATTTGGATCAAATCATTTGTAATATTTACATCTCATGTAACAATTACAGAGTGGGCCGTATTTGCAGTGTTACCAGGATAAGGCACCCAACTGTATCCATATACTGGAGACCTTTTAGGTTATTACTTGAACAAAATCCGTTTGTATGTCTACTACATACTGTTCAAGTTACATTGTATAACCTAGGATCTTAGTTTATTGGATTTGAGTGAAAGCGATCTAATTGTCAAATAAAATACAACTTATTTTATTTAATAAATGAATTGTCATGTATACATTACAAGTTACATGACCCCAAGAGATTTAGGGCACCAACTCCAACATAACAAGCATGCTTAATCTTTAAAATTGATGTAGTTAGAGTGCTTTAGATCCTAATTGCTTTTGCATGCATGTTGTTAACTCTTTCAATTGGTGTCAAAGCATGTTTAAAGCACTTAATTTGCATAGGTGGGTATTAATTCATGAGATGAATGTGATGGGTGCTAAAGTTGGATATATTACGGTTTTGGCATCAAATTAAGCTTCAATTTGTTGAAATTGTTGTAATTGGCCGCTTGTATATGGGATTTAATGTGTGTTGAAGAGTCTTTAAATTTACTAGAGTTATTAGAGTTGAAATTAAGATGTAATTTGAAGAAATGAAGCAAAACGACAGTTGGTCGAAAAACAGGGGCATGATTCTGAGTTGCAGCGTCGCGACGTTGTTCATATTTTTTCCAGAAACACGCGTGCCTGATGAAGAAATGGTCCAATTGGACCGGTTTGGTCCGGTTCAGCCTCTTCCCAGTCGTTCAGCCCTTCTTGATGCCTTGGAGGTTCGTGTTCAAAGGGCTTTCACATGGTTCGGGTTGATTCGATGTGTTTGGGAGCGGTTCGAGGCATTATACAACTAATTTTTTTTTTAATAATTTAGTTATTTGTTTGCCTTAGATGCCAAAATTGGTCCACTTTAGTGTGTTTAATTAATTTATGCATTATGAATGTATGTTTTAATTAAATTAAATTTATTTGTGCATAAAGTGTACCATATAGATTTAAAATCCCACCATAAGATAAGCATGTCTCATGCATTAAAAGTATGTTATAATTGTTATAATATATAGTATGCATGATTAAGGTTTCCTGAAATTAGTACAAGATGTTATATTAATTTATGAAATGCATGTTGATGTATGTTATGGATTATTGTCTAAACTTTTTTTTTTATAATTGTGATAAAATGAAATAGACATTTAAAATCTATAACAAAGATAAATTGCATGCTCACTTAGGGTTAACAGTTTTTGAATATCAACTTGTTCTAATAGTTAAAATAGGTCGATAACTTGTAAAACTATGGTTACAAAAACTCACCCGACAAGATCCTGTCTAAGGTTGGAGGTACTTAAGTTGACGGTTTACGGAACACTTGCTACTTGGGGATCAAGTCGGCGTCTGAGTTAGATTATCCTAGTTTTATGAGCATGCGTGAGCAATGTAAGGTTGTAAAGATTTTATCACTTAGACATTGTAGGTTGAATCTAATATAAGAGTTATACTTGGTTAAATCACCTAGACTTAGGATGTATTTTATTTAGCCAAAATATACCTAAGTAAAAGTATACCCAAACCGTCTAGAACACTTTAGTGGGAGAGATATATACATCTGATGTATTATTTTTAGCTCTCATGTCTCTAAGAGTTCACACCGTGAGATCCATGTAAGGCTACATGTATGCCCTAGAACGACTAATCCATTTGAAAAGTGTTTTCATGGGTCAATAACAAGGTGAATAGAGGAAGTTGTTCATAGTAAATGGGTGAAGGAAATGTGTTAACACATCGTACGGTCTCTTCCATTAGGTTACACCATGAGATTCCATGATCCATTTGCTAGTCTTCCATGGAGCGACGATCCATTCGGAGGGTTGTGACATGGGAATCAGAACAACGTAAACTCCAGAAATGGATAGGGTCTCTTAGGTCCATTTTCAGCATTATCTGCCCTTTGGTAGCTTGTTGGCTCTAATCTCTGGGATCTGAAAATAGAGGATCACACTTACAAGAATTACTAAGTGTTAGTAACTTCTTGACCAAAGTAGCTTTAACTAAATGTTATAGGAATAAGAGTTATTCTGGTATTAGTGTTTAGTCAAGAATGTCTTGGTTCAGTGAAGAAATGATTGACTACCCCTCGGTAGCGGTTATTCTGACTCACTAAAGTAGTGTTGCAAATAAATAATGTTGGGTACTGAAAAGCACTTAAAAAGTATTTTATTTGCTCTTAATTTAGGAGTATTTTTATGTGACTTAATGTGTTTTCTAGTGGATTTCAGGTTAAAATAACGAAAATTGAGTTTCGAAAGCAATGGAATCAAACTGAGTTAATATTAAACAAAGATAGCTAAAAAATCCTAGAAAAACAGGGCAGCGTAGAGAAAAAGCGTCACTACGCTGCACTTTACGCTAAAAACCAGAGAGCACCAAAATTTGGCACAACTGAGAGTGTAGCTATGCTGCTCGGGAGCGTAACGACGCTGCAGCAGCACAGTGACGCTCACCCGCAGCGCAACGCTAAGCTGTGATGGAAATTTGGCCAGCGTCGCAACGCTGCGAGGGAGTGTCATGACGCTACCTGTTGCGTTTCGTATGGTTATGCTAAATGTATGCTCAGATGTGCTCTAATGATTATACAAAAATGTCAATTTTTTCTCAATATTAGCCCAAGTATAAACTAATACCAAGAGGGTTGGAGAAAACCCTTCATCAACCGGTTGAGTTCTTGCTTAGTTTCATGGTTCGTGCTCCTAAACTCGTGTAGTTCTTACCTCTAGGCAGATGTGTCACATAAATCATATGTCTATGATGCATGCTTGTTTAGTCGAGCCTAAGAAGTTTCCTATGTCTAGGATTAGTTTTTAGTTACAAAGATGAGATCCATAGTTACTTGCTCTTTTAGGTAGTTAACTATTTCTACTTAAATCAATTTTTCAAGTGGATTTAAGCAGTGAAGAGTAAAATACATAGATGTAAACGAACTAGAAACTAAGCTTAAACTTTTAAAGTTGATGAATGTTTTTCTCCAACCCTTCAAGTGGTTTAGCTACTCATGCTTGTTTGTGAAATGAACATAAAGATGGAAGGCAAGAAGTGATTCATGAAGTAAGAAATATATATATTAATGGAAGTGATGATTTAGTTCATACACAGTACAAGCAACCAAAAGATAGAATGGAAGATAAAGAGATGAAGCTAGCGGGGACAGTATCCTGCTCGCCGACAAAGATGGTGGCTCTGCTATCTGCTTGCATTGAGAACGAGAGGTGATGGAAGCTCCATTCTCTTTTGAGATTGAGGCTCACCAAGTCTCCGATGATGATGGAGGAGGTGCACTCGACTGTCGTCGAGAGGGGAGAGATGGAGGACGGTTGCCTGATTCCCGAGCTTTCCTTGGCACGAAAAATGTCTCTAATTCTCTAACCCCTTGATCTGTTGATTCAGTTCGCTTTTATAACCTAAAAATTGTACTTTCTGTGATGTCAGCAGATAAAGTTCTGACGCAGAGATCAGGCTGCGTTTGTCAATCGTCATCTCTAACTAGGTAGGTTGTCACTATTTAGCGAATCTGAGGGCCGAAAATCTTCTTTGTCTCCAGCTGTCAAGATCAGGTTATCCGAGGTTCTAGGATTTGTCTTTTAGTGCAATGCGTCCGAGGTATGCGTTCTTCGTTCATCTTCGACGGATGCGTTGAACCTTGTCTTTTTTTTTTTTTTTTGCAAACTATGGCGTTCAAAGAGTTAAATCACAGATTATTCTTTCTTGCCTATTTACATGCTTGCACGCATATGAAGCATTTATCATAAAATTAAGCATTAGATGATGTGTTTTTCAACATTCTTCGAAATTATTCTAAGAAAAGAGAAACAATAACTTGTATTTCTACAAGTTATCACTGCCTTTCCTTTTTTATTTTGAAGTAGTTTTTGGAAAACTTTTTCTATATATTGGAGAGGTCTTCAACAACCTTAATCACGAAATCATAGAGGCAAAAAGAGTGAGTTTACTATCAGAAAGAGGGAGATTAAGTTGGAGAGAGTTTGGCGGCCGTTCGAGTTCTCGAGGCGTTGATCAAAGGAGTCGTGCCGGTTTTCACAACGAGGGGCTCTTCGATAGTAGAGTTTTCTTATTTCTCTCTTACTTTTTTGTTCCTTATGTTGAATTTGAATGCACACATGTTGTCTAAAGCTATGAGTGGCTAAACTCTTTAGTTTTAGGGTATTGATGAACTATTTATGAAGTTTTGTTGATATTATAGATATTTTCATGGATTGATGTAATTTTATGCTTTTCATTGTTATTATACTTAACTTGTGTTAATTGGCCTTCAATGCATATTAGATTAGATGTGTAATTTGATGGATTGCATGTTTAATTGGACTTATAACAATGAATCGTTGTTAATCTCTCATGAAAATAGTTAGGTTAATAATAAAAGTTGCTAAAGATTACTTTTAATGCCATGTAATTTGATTTGGTTTCAAGATGTTAATAATCAATTAAGTTGCATGAGAAAGGTTTGTTTTTGATAGAAAATAATCCGGAATCACATTTCAAGTATTAGGCATATGATTTGCAATCAATTCCATGAAACTTTATGATATTGCATAATGGATTAAATACGGATTCAATACCCTAGAACGCTCTTTTACTCTTTGTTTTCCAACTTTTACTTGCATTAGTTTTAGTGTTTTAAGATTTTCATAAAACAAACGATTGATTTGAATCCTCAAATAAAATCAACTCAACCCTAGAATAGCTAGGTAATTAAACGGTGATTGGATCCTCAGTGGAACGATACTTGAACTTAACCGTTCTATATTATTATTTGACCCATGAACTTGCGGTGTTCGCATCAAGTACATTATTATTTTTGCTAAACCTAATTGGATTAAAAAGGGGTTAGAAACTATATACTAATAGAACTTGTTTATTTTTCAGCATGACTAGCTCATTAGTACAACTACTCGTTTTTGAAAAGTTAAACAGAGACAACTACGCAACATGGAAATTGAATTTAAACACGATACTAGTAATTGATGATCTTAGGTTCGTCTAAACCTGAATGTCCTCCAGTTCCTAGCTCGTTAGCAAATCGAAATGTTTGGGATGCTTATGACAGATGGATAAGGGCCAATGATAAAGCCAGAGTCTATATTTGAAGTTCTGACTAAGAAACACGAGAGCATGGTCACCGCTAGGTCGATCATGGATTCATTGTAGGGGATGTTTGGACAGCCATCCTCATCTGTCATGCATGATGCTCTGAAATACGTTTACAACTCTCGCATGAAAGAAGGAACCTCTGTTAGAGAACATGTTTTGGACATGATGGTCCACTTAATGTGGCAGAGGTAAATGGTGCTGTCATTGATTAGAGGAGTTAGGTTAGTTTTATCACGGAATCTCTTCTGAAGAGTTTCCTTCAGTTCTGCCCAAATGCGATAATGAACAAGATTGAGTAAAATCTGACTACTCTCTTAAACGAGTTGCAAACATATCAATCTCTATTAAAAACTAAAGGGAAAGAAGGAGAAGCAAACGTTGTTAGCTCTAAAAAGTTCCTAAGAGGATCGTCCTCGGGAGCTAAGTTTGGACCTTCTACATTAAAGAATAAAGGTATTCAGATGAAGAAAAAAGGAGAGGGAAAGGCAAGGCTCCTGCAACCCGCAAAGGCAAGGGTAAAGCTGCAAATAAAGGAAAATATTTCCACTACAATGAAGACGGGCACTGGAAACGTAGTTGTCCGAAGTACCTTATGGAGAAGAAAGTTGAGAAAGAAAAACAAGGTAAATATGGTTTACTCATTGTTTAAACATGTTTGGTGGAAAATGATAATTTTGCCTAGTGTTGGGATGTATGCCCTACAACCTCGTAGTTATATGTTATTTGAAATAATGGTTGATTATTTAATATATGCAATAATCCAGTAAAGAATGATCAAAGGTTATTTTATGTAACTTAAACATGCATGTGGTTGACATACAGGTGGATCGTGTTTATGTAATAACCTAAATGGTCTGTAGTATATGGATAAGATTAGGTGCCTTATCTTGGTGACACTACGGATACGACCCACTTTGTAAATACTGTTAGAACTGAAATGTCACAATATTTTTTTATACATGTCAAAGTGACTGAAAAGAAAAAATCGTTTTTACACATCCACCTAGTGTAGCAACTTTTTTTTAAATGATATAAAAAAAGATATCTTTGTTCACAACAGAAAAACTTTCTTATGATGAATTCGATAATCCTTGGAATTATTACAAGAGTTGTAAGTGTTACAAATGATTTGATCCTAATTGTTCATGTGGAGACATACGAGTGGGGGTATCCTATATAGAGAGTTTGTATAAGACCAAACTGTGAAATGATTAATCTCTCTTTATAACGCCGTTACTTGAAGAGATTAACTTTTCAATATGATGACCATAGGTAACCCGACCTTAATCCTAAGTGAGTTATGAACTCCTACCTATGAGAGCAATCCTTTGATCTGTATGGGTGAGAGTGGCCAGATTCGCCGACTCAACGAGCCTACCATTTTGGAGATTTGTCCGAGTAGGGAGTTGAGAACATAGCTACACAAAATGGAATTCACTCATTCCCGTCTTTAGGGTAAGTAGAGGAATTGCTCCCTTAAGTACTGATTCCAGGTCTTGAATAATGGGGCCCCTCCCCCGAGAGGGTTTTATTTATAGTAGGACCATAAACAGGTTGTTCATTAGAGGATCAGTGAGACTTAAGAAGTTAGATGTAATTATAGAGGTAAAACGGTAATTTGACCAGTTGTAATTATGAGTGTTTCGTGAAAGGTTGACTTATTGTTGATTGATTATATCCATGGATATAGAAATATATTTATAGTGCGAAGAATGCAGCTGTGGGTCTTTAGTGGAGTGACCCACAGTTAATGAATGTTGATTAATTTAATTAATAAGTTTAATTAATTAATCTCGGGCCTTGTCATTAGCCCTAATCCACTTCTCTTGAGCATCCTGAATAGTTCGGTTTGCTGTTGAGCTGGGAGCTAGAGGACATTCCTCAATTAAAACGAAGCGGAGATCATCTATCACTAGTTTTGTGTTCAGGTTTGATTTCCAAGTGGCGTAGTTATGTCCGTTAAGTTTATTATAAGCGAGTAACTGAATTATTGAGCTAGACATTGTTGAAATAATAAATAAAACTTATTAGTTAATTATCAGATATACTGGCCAAGATGTAGACTCAGGCCTTGTCATTAGCCCTAATCCATTTGTCTTGAGCATCCTGAACAGTTCGGTTTGCTGTTGAGCTGGGAGCTGGAGGACATTCCTCCGTTAAAACGAAGCGGAGATCATCTATCACTAGTATTGTATTCAGGTTTGATTTTCAAGTGGCATAGTTATTTTCGTTAAGTTTCTTATAGGCGAGTAACTGAATTATTGAGCTAGACATTGCTGAAATAATAAACAAAACTTATTACTGAATTGTTAATTAACTCTTTTAAACCAATTAGATTTAACAAGTAATAATGTACCATTATTTCATTATTTCTCTTACAACGATACTTTAGTGAGTTAGAATAACTACTACAGAGGGGAAGTCAATTACTCCTTCATTGAACTAAGACATTCTTGATTAAATACTAATACCAGAATAACTCTTATTCCTATAGTATCTAATTATCGTTTATTTGGTCAAGAACTTACTAACACTTAGTAAATCTTGTAAGTGTGACCTTCCATTTTCATATCCCAGAGATTGGAATCAACAAGCTACCGAGGGGCAGATAATTTTGAAAATAGACCTAAAAGACCCTATCCATTTCTGTCGTTCACGTCCTTCTGATGGATGTTATAACCCTCCAAATGGAGTGTCGTTTTAGGGCAGACTAGCAGATAAAACATAGAGATCTCACGGTGCTACCTAATGGAAGAGACGTACGATGTGTTGACACACTCCCTTCACCCACTTACTATGAACTACTTCCCCTATTCACCTTGTTATTGACTCATGCATACACTTTTCGAATGGAGCAGTCACAGTAAAAGCCACACGAAACCAAGCATGAATCTCACGGTGTGAACTCTTAGGGACGTGAGAGCTAAATATAATACATCATATGTATATAATTCTCCCACTAAAGTGTTCTTAATTGATTTTTGGGTATTTACTTAGGTATATTTCGGCTAATAAAACATAACCTAAGTCCAGGTGATTTATCCAAGTATAACTCTTATACTGGATTTAACCTACGATGTCCAAGTGATAAACTCTTTAAAACCTTACAACACTCACGCATGCTCATAAAACTGGGCTAACTTAACTCAGACGTCGCCTCGTTCTTCAGGTAGGAGGTGTTCTGTAAACCATCAACTTAAGTACCTCCAACCTTAAACAGGATCTTGTCGAGTGAGTCTCATAAACTAGGTTTTACAAGTAATTGACCTAGTTTAAATATTAAAGAAGGTTGCTTTGAGTTGCACCGGTTTACCCTAAGTGAGCATGCAATTTATCGTTGTTATAGATTTTAAATGTCTAATTCATTTTATCACACTATAAAAATAGACAACCTCCATAACAAACATCCACATACATATCATAAATCAATATAACACTTATATTAATACTCATGATATCCTAATCATGCATATTATATATTATAACCATTATAACATATTTTCAATGCATGAAACATGCTTATCCTATAGTGGGATATAAATCTATATGACATACTTTATGCATATTCTAAATTGTTTAATTAAAACATACATTCATAATGCATAATCTAAAGCACACAAATAGTTAAATTATTGCAATAATAATTTAAAAAATAGCTTGAACCGCCCCCAAACACTTTGAATCGGCCCGAACCACCTTGAAACACCTTGAACCGGACTCCAAAGCTCCAAAATAGGTCTGAACCGGCTGGAAAAGAGGCAAAAAGATCGAACCAGCTAAAATCGATTCAGCTGAACCGGATCATCATCTTCCTCGCGTGTTTTTGGAAAAATATGACAGCGCCGCGATGCTGTTGAGGAGCGACGTGACGCTGTTGAGGAGCACCGCGACGTTGCCTTGAAGAACGCTCCTCTGTTCTTCGACCAGCTCGACAACTTGCTCCATTTCTTCAAATTATTGCCTAATTTCAACTCTAATGACTCCAATCAAATTACAGACCCTTCATAACACATTAAAGCCTATATTCAATTGGGCAATTACAACAATTTCAACAAATGAAGCTCAATTTTGATGCCAAAACCATAATATATCCATTTTACCAACCATTCTCATGAATTAAACCCCACCAAAGCAAATTGAATCCAATTGAAAGATATACAAACATGCATGCATAGCAGAATGGATCAAATCACATTCTAACTTGCTCAATTTTAAGGATTAAACATGCATGAAATTGGGAAAAAAGAGAGTTTGAGAATAACAACCTTTGTAGCTCAAAATTGTCCCTTGATTCTTGATGGAATTGATCACGAACGGTTTGTAGACTACCACAAGAGTCTTCTCTACTATTCTCTGGCCTTAATTTAGATGGTGGGATCCAAATTTGTGATGAATTTGAGAGAGATATAGAGTTTGAGAAAGTTTTATTCTTAGGAATTTTGAACTAAAATCAACACTTAATTTAGCAAAATTCCAACCCTTTTCTCAGCAATTAGGACTCTATTTTATAGAAGAAAAACATGCAATGAGATTAAACACCAATTTGACAACAAATTTGGTGAAATGGTGAGTGAAATTAGTGTCAATAATATAGAGAAACACCAAAACTCAACTTGAATTAGTGGATTTTTCCAACAAAACTTAAAAATCAATTTTAAAAGTGAATTTTCAAATTCAATTTAATTTGAAATTCAATTTTGATAAAATAAAAATAAAATAAAATAAATTTAATAAATAAATAAATAATTTGAAATAAATAAATCATATTCATTTAATATCCATATTAAAATAATATTATTTTCACACCAATCCCAATTTTTGAAAAAACTGATTTTTCGAATATGAATTCATATTCATATTTTCAATATTTAAATCACATTTAAATATTTCCAACTCTCTTTATTGTTTAATTCAAATTAAACAATTAAACATTTAGAGTATCAAACACAAAAAACGTTTTCTCCCTAATTCGAGTTTGAACAATTCAAAAAACTTTCACCACACTATTCTAAGGTTTAGTCTATTATAAGCTAGCAAAGGGACCTCATGGACCTACAGATCATGAGCTCTAACGATCGGAGATTAATCGGCAAAACTCTTTGACCTAGTTAACCAACATTCGTTAACTAACAGAACACTCCACTAAAGCCCATATATGCACTTTCTGAACTGTAGATATATTTATGTTGACTTGATATAACCATAATTGGTAAGTCGATCCTTCACAGGTTGTTCATAATTGCAATTGGGTCAAAATTACCGTTTTAACCCTGCAACTACATCTTGTTCCTTAAGTCCCACTGATCATCTAATGAATAATTGGTTTACTGTCCAACCACTAAACTGAATCCCTTTCGGGCCAATGAGAGGATAGCACCCCTTGTTCAAGACCTAGAGTTAGCACTTAAGAGAACAATCAATCTACTAACCCTAGAAGCGGGCAGGAGTGAATTCCATCTTGTCGGACTATGTCCCCAGCTATCTACCCAGATTTACCCCTGAAATGGGAGACTTATTGAGTCGGCGAACTCGGGCCACTCTCACCCATGCAGACTAAGGATAATCTCAAATAAACATGAGTTCCTAGTTAGCTCAGGATTAAAATTGAGTTACCTAGGTCATCAAATTGAAATGGTCAATGTTTAACAATAAATGGCGTTAAAAGTAACAGTGACTATTTCGTGGTCCAGTCTTAATGCAAACTCATTGCATAGGACGCCCTCACTCGCATATCTCCACATGAACAATTTAGGATCTCATCGTTTGTATCAAATACAAAGTGGGTCGCATCCATAATGTCCCCAGAATAAGGTACCCAACCTATATCCTTCTACTATAAACTATTTTTGCTATTTATTCGAACTTGATCTACTTTTATGTCTCCACATAGAGTTCAAGTATTCATTCTAAATAGCCGTGGGTTCTTAGTTTATCAGATTTTGAGTTACTTAACTGCACAATTCACTTTATTTAATAACAACTTTACTGAATAAACCTCAATAACATATTATATAAATAAATTTATTATTTACAAACTATGAGTTTTAGGACATACAACCCAACAAACTCCCACTTGGACTAAAACTCCTAGTGGGGCACAAACAGTTAAGTTCAGAGAGAAAAATATAAATACAATAAACTAGCGCATCCCATACCCACAAATTTCTCCCACTTGCCCTAGATTATACTACCCATAGACCTAGACTTGCTAAGTGTCCCTTAACCATTTTAACCGTGAGGGGCTTCATAAACGGATCAACAATATTGTGTTGTGATGCTATCTGTCTGACAATAACGTTTTTTCACATACTTCACCCATGTTGACTTGTAACTCTTGATCTTCTTCAAAATCCTCTAAATTGGCTTGATTTTCCTCTAAGATTTCTCTTCGCCTTTCCCTTCGGATTCGCCATTCCTCTTGAGCAATATCTACAAAAAAATTGAGCATAGGACTCCCAGAGGAGCGGGTCATACACAAAAGGAAAGGTAACCACACACAAAACTTTTTTTCTCTCTTTTTTTTTAAGAAAAGATTTTTTTAGAATTCAATCATTGACAACAATAGTTGCCTAATTCTCTGGCAACAGTGCCAATTTGATCGCCTCAAAATGTGCCATCGTGAACACACTCCTAAGAACCAAAATAATTTATAACACCTAGCTTAACAATCCACACTAAAAACATAGTATAGATGGTAACTTCGAGATCGTACCACAGGGAATTAGAATATTTGTTAATCAAGAATTGAATTCTTTATTAAATGAGGGGTTGTTTAAAATGAGATTGTAAAAGAAATTCAAGAAAAGTGAGTTGCAAGAAAATATTAGAGCAATGTTTTTATTTTTTAGAATATTGAGATAAAATGCTTGGGAACAAGTATGAGTTGATCTTCAATTCTATCATTGGATCAAAGAAAGCATGATCACTTCATAGAATCCACAACTAATTAGAAATGCAATTTCTAATTACCTAATTAATTAAACCAGAACGAATTCTTGTTTAACCCTAAATTCCTTTAAAGAATCTATTTCCTTAGAGGCATTCGATACTTATGGGAATTTGCATTAAGAACGTAGGAATCATTGTTGTGACAAATTAATGAATGGAAAGCCTTGTTCATAAATTTGATTCTTTGGTTAAATCTTATTAGTCCAAGCATGCATTAAACAAAGAAAAAGTCTTTAAACTAAGCATGAATCCCTAATCTTGCAACCTATTTCACAATTTGGTGCATAGCGCATTATGAAATTTGCAAGCAAGAAATTGATTTTACGAAATCGTCAATTCACTAAAAATCAAAATCTATGAAAAATATGCTCAAGATTCAACAAAGATTCCAAAAATTTATCAAGAAATTACATAGAAATCCTCAAGAATGAAAATACAACTACATCCTCAAGAATGAAAATACAACTACCTATTCCTAAGAATTACTTACCTTAACCAAGCATTCTTCAATGGATTCTTCAGAAAATTGATGAATAATAAAAGAAAATTAGAGAGAAAGTAAAGAAGAATGAAGGAAAATGGGCAAAAGCTCTGAAATTTTTTAGTAGAAGTGATTTGCAACTAATTTGAAATTTGGAAATTTTACTCTTTAAAAAGGCAGAGTGTCACGACGGTGCGGTGAACATAGCGATGCTGAGACCAGTGTAGTCAGAGTGTAAGACACAAAGATTGAAGCGTAGCAACGCTGAGGCATTTTGGGCAGGCAGGCATGCGCGCGTGTTTGAATTTGCGTCAAATCTCCGTAGCGTAGAAACGTTGTTGAGGAGCGTAGTGACGCTGCACTATTTTTCAACTACTGCCTTCGAGCGTAATTGTTGTGCGTAAAGTAGTTATTGCTATATGTGTGTTCACTAATATCAGCCCAAGTATAAATCAATACCAAGATGTCTCGGTGAGGACCGAGGTCGAACACGAGGATTTGATAGCTATTATGATGAATGAAATGCTTAACTCGCGGTATTTTATGAAATAAAATGTTGGTAAACAAGTAATGAACAATAAAGTAGTAAAAGAAATAAAATACGAACTAGGAATCAGTGAGATGTTGTGCAAATAGGAGAAGTGTTGGTTTTTTTAATGGAAAAAATAGGGTTGGAGAAAACCTTTCATCAATCGGTTGAGTTCTTGCTTAGTTTCGTGGTTCATGCTCCTAAACTCAAGTAGTTCTTACCTCTCAGTAAATGTGTCACATAAATCATATGTCTTTGATGCATGTTAGTTTAGTTGAGCCTAAGATTTCTCCTATGTCTAGGAATATTCCTTAGTTACATTGATGAAATCCATAGTTACTTGCTCTTTCAAATAGTTAACTATTTCTACTTAAATCAAGTTGTCAAGTGGACTTAAGTAATGAAGATAAAAATACATCAATGTAAACGAACCAGAAACTAAGCTCAAACTCTTAAGATTGATGAGTATTTTTCTCCAACGCTTCAAGTGATTTGGCTACTCGTGCTTGATGGTGAAAAGAACATAAAGATGGAAGGAAAGGAGTGATTCATGATGTCATAAATATATATTAATAAGAATAATGATTTAGTTCATATAGAGATAAAAGAGCAGCCAAATACACTTAAAGATATAAAAGAAAGAATGGAAAGATAAGAGATATGAAACTGGCGGCGACAGTGTCCTGCTTGCCGATAGAGATGATGACTTCTCTTGCTTGCTTGTGTTGATGAAGGAGAAGAAAGAGAGAATCCAACTTCTCTCTCGAGGTTGAAGCTCACTGGCTCTCTAATGGTGATGGAAAAGGTACATTCAGCTGTCGCTGAGAAGGGAAGAATGAAAGATGGCTAACTGATTCCCGAGCTCTTCCGTAGCCTAAAAATGTCTCTAACTATCTAACCTTTTTGATTTGTTGCTTCAGCCAGTTTTTATAGCCTCAAGGATGTACTTTTGTGATGTCATCAGGTAAGGCTCTAACGTAGAGGATAAGGCTTCAGGTTTGGCAATCGTCATCTCTGACCAAGTAGGTTGTCACTGTTATGCGGATCAGAGGGCCGAAAATTCTCTTTGTCTCCAGCTGTCAAGATAAGGTTTTTTTAGGTTCAAGGATTTGTCTTTTAGTGCCCTACGTCCGAGGTATGCGTTTCTGATATAATTCGACGCATGCATTGAACCTTGTGTTTTCCTGCAAAGTTGGGCGTTTAAAAAGATTAAATCATAGATTATTCTTTCTTAAGCCTATATGCATGCTTGCACGTAAATGAAGTATTTATCATAAAATTAAGCATAAGATGATGCGTTTTTCAATATTCTTTTGCAAATATTCTAAGAAAAGAGAAAAAATAACTTGTATTTCTACAAGTTATCACACCCCCAAATTTAGAATAATGCTTGTCCTCAAGCATGTCTTTTACTAAAGAAATTCAATGCCAGCTCACTTTTCCTAACACTAATTAGTCTCTCAGTATACTCTTTACGTTTATAACTACACTTATGCTATATCTACTCTTGGCCTTTTTCACTTTCTCTAGAAGTAGTTCCTAAGTTTAGATGCGGGAAGTTTTTTCTCAAAAATCTTTTCTCTCATTTCATACATTTCTCTTTTCTTACTTTTCGACAGTGCGTTTGATGAGGAAACTCTTTCTTATTGTTATGCTTGCATTGATTCGGGTTTTCTGCCTTTGTTTTGGCTTGCCAGCACGGGTGTCATGCGCAACATTTCACTACAAACAAGTGCCCTTCACATCTTAGACTCTTATCTTGGTTAGGAATTTTCTCACAAGACATTGGAGTCTCTTTATAATTATTAGATGCGTTGATCCTGGTTACTTACCTTCATTTTGGCTTGTCAGCAGGGGTGTCATGCGCAGCATCCAACTACAAGCAAGTTCCTTTCACAACTAAACTCTTACCTTGGTTAAGGCTTCCTTATCAGATATTTTATTATTATTATTATTATTTTTATTTAGAAAAGTTTCAATGGTTTAAACCTTTTTTCCACCCAAAAATTTTGAGAGTCACAAGGTCCCCATTGCGTCAAAGATTAAAAATAGAGTTGCTGAAAATTTTGAAAAAAAAGTTTGGGCCAAGGCTTGCACGCATGAGAACTTAGGACGCATTTCTATTCTAAAAAGATCTAAGGCACTAAGGAATTATATAGGTGAAGTGTAGAGTTTTCATCATAGTGACCATACATTCAGCGCACAGTACTAGAAATAACAATGAATTGGAAAAGGAAAAGGGAGAGTAAAGACAAACGCAAAAGAACTATGACATGAGATCAATAAATGCTTATTTCATTTATAATTACAACTGTATGAGAATGGAAGGCATTAAGAAAGAAAGCAAAACTATACAAAGATTTGAAATATAGAAACACCCCTAAATTTACTCCGATCGTTCAGAAGCATCCACTCTGCATTGAGAAGCAGGGTGCTGGTCATTTGAAAACACAAACGGCTGGCAGAGATGCAGTGGAATGTCAGGAGCGGGCAGATCGGGACGATGAGCGAACAATTGTTGCATATAAGATAACGGAAAGTTAAATTGTTTGTCATGTCGTTCAGAAAGCAAACGTAGGGTCTGTGTTCTTCGCTCCTCTTGTTGGCGCAATTCTCGCAACAATGGATGAAGGATGACACTTCACATGTATTGTTGCATGCCATCCCATTCAATTTCTATTTTGTTAGCCGGCAACTACTGGGGTCGAAGTGTTGGTGGGGTTGGTGGTGGACGTCGTCCAAGTCTCCTCAGTCGCAGGTGGTAAGGGTCGCGAGGTGCTTGCGACTTTGCCACCTTTGAGTGACTCATAAACTTAGGGCTTTGGAATTGTGGGATGCGACGGAGAGTTATTTTTGGGAGGAGATGGAGTTGGATTTTTGTAGAAGGAGGGGGAGTTGGACTTTCTAGAGAAGGAGGGAGATGGAATATAGGTGAAGGTGAGAGTGGAAAGTAGGCAGGGGAATGCGGTGATGGGAGGCGTTTGTGACTTTCATCACTAGCCTCAGGGCTGGCCACTGGCTCATCTTCGTGCATTGCCTTTACCTCTACTTTTCGCTTCTTAGGCATTAGGGGCAACAGTGGACGAGCGACTTTGGGCTTAGGAGCTCCCTTCAGTATGGTGACGAGTTCAGGTCGATGCGGGGAGTCCTTAAGTAGTCCTCGCAACGTCTTGTTGTCGATGACCCCATTGATGTCGACGAACTGCTCTTCTTCAACTTGGAGAGCAGGATTAGTTAACACAGCGTTAGCGCACAATGAGACAATCATCCAAGGAAAGAATAATTGCCCGTGTGGCTTGCTAAAAATGTTGTGAACTTAGGCTCCGATGGACCGACATCGATGGGGATGCGTTGCATTATGAAGTACTCTACCATGACTCGATCCTTTGAAACAAATGCATCGTGGGTTGTAGGGATCAACCTTTTCTTCACGAAGTACACCCACAGGTTGGTGTCAGTCGTGAGGCATCTGGAAGGCAAAGTATGAATGTCTGTGGGTGACGTCTCCCATTTGGATTCTAGCTTTGTCATAACCCGAACTGCGTCTTGAATCAGCTCGCTGGGAGTGTGGGCAATTATGCGATTGCCTTCAGCGTCTGGGTTGTCCCTTAGTTTGAACAAGGCGTTGATTTCTCTGGCGTTGACAGAACTTCACAACCATGGACTACCGCCATGTCTTCTTCTTCGTTCACTTTACCTTGGTAAACGTACGCACGATTATTGGGGACATGATGGTCAGGCTGGCACTGAAGTTTTGCCAGCTGTGGTGGTCGATGATGTCCAAGATGTATGCTGGGAGTGGGGTTGGTTCAGGAAAGAACTCCACTTCGAGAAGCAAATCCTCGAAGGGTTTTTGTCATCCCCAGCCTTGCTCCTTCTCTAGAGAGCCTTCAACCACCTTCTTCTTGCCCTTGTCTTTTTGTGGTGGGCTTTCAGGTTAGCTGGGCTCACCCTCCTCCACTCTTTTTCTCTTATCCGTTTTTTTCTTAGGAGTCGTCGCATCCTCAGGAACGTGCTCCTTTCTAACGTTGAGAATCTTCTTCACCAGCCTCTTCTTCTTCTTAGGCCCCTCATCTTGTGCTGGGGCGTTCATCGCAGCAGCCAGAGCTGCATCTTCTTCCACTTGAATTTCTCGTTCAAGCTCTTCTGTTACGGTGTCGATAGCTTCCATGGCCTCATCTTCCTGTAGCTCTTTTTCAAATTCTTGAGCTGCGTTGGCCACACTATCATTAGTGGCTGGGGACTCGGCTGCATGTAATTAGGCGAACAAAACTACAGCTGCATGGTCCTCAGCCTCGCGTCGGAGTGCTCGCAATTCCTTCCTAAATTTGGCCTTAGCCTTGGCCAACTTGGCTGCTGTTCAGTCAAAGGAGGTTGCGGCGACAGCAGCCTCAAGACTGGCTGCATTCGTCTTCGTTTCAGGTACTGCGTTGCTTTCTGGCCTAATGACCGCAGACTTCTTCAACGATCTCCTCTTTAGAGGTATTACCCAGTCATCCTCCTCGTTTGGGTCCTCTAGGTACCTTTTGGCCTTGTCAGTGGCCACTTCTCTCTCGCTGGGCGCATCATTATATCCTTGATTGGCTTGAGAGGTAGGATCTTCAAGGCTAGCCACCGCATGGACAGACCCTTGTGATGTGTACTGACTGCTAAGACTCCCTTTGTCAGTAGAGACATGGTTTTCCTTGTCCCCTACCAATTCTACATCTTTCTTCCTGGCGTCAGACTTTCGTTGATCAGACAATTCCCTAACCTCGCTTAGGATTTTGGCGATCACTTCCTCTGGAGGACGCACAGGCTTGCCCTCATCCCCTTCTTCCAGCTCAGCCGTATTGAGCTCCACAGTTTCAGGTCGAGAATTGCGAGCTGGCTGGTTAACTTCACCCTCTTCAGTCAGGCATTCTTCTGCTGCCTCCTAGCGTTCAATGCTGGCAAGGATGTCTCCAAAGACATCTTGCTCGTTCCTTCACCTAGCCTCGATAGTCCCAATCAACGCACTGGAAGCGCATTGGCATGCAATAGGGTGAAAGGTCGTTGGGCGCTTTCACCATCAGGGCGAATGCACACCTCTGCTTCCTTCTGGTTTCCTGCAGTTGACTCCGCAGGCAACCTCATCCTTGGGCGATGAATGCACGACTTTACTCTGGTAGGCTTGAGGTAAGTGAAAGCGAACGGGCGAAGCTTAGGCTGCTGCGACTGTGAGGTCTCCTCAACGCTGGGCGACGAAGGCTGGGGTGTGCATGGAGATTGGCTAAGTGTTGGTGGAGTTGGTTTGTGTGTAGGTGGAGATGGAAATTCGAAGGCTAGGGGTTGGATGTTGAGTGGGCGTTGAGGTGTTTGCTCTACAGACTCGTCTGAATCAGGGTCAATAATGACCATAGGAGGTGGTCGACGCAAAGGAGGTGGACGCAGGGTAGAGGAAGGTGAGGAGAAGAATGAAGGTCAGAGATAGACGAAGGGGCTCTCTGGTGGAAGGGATGTGAAGGGGCGAAGGGGCGAGTCGGAGGAAGGGGGAAGTGTGGGCCTAGATAGCTTTGTGGTTGATGGGGAGCTGTGGAGGCTGCGGTGGAAGGCCGCACCTCTGGCGAAGCTAGAGGAGATACCACCGCCGAAGATGCTGGAGAGGAAGAAACAGTTGGGCTTCAGAGTGGCTTGACGAACGCTGGAAGAAGACGAAGTGGATGGAGTAGGGTACTGGGTCGGGTATGAGGAGACTATGTCGTCATTGTCGCTGCTGAAGAAGTTGTTTTGAGAATCATCACTGGACATCACCGGAGAGTATAGATCGACGGCGATGACTCGCGAGATGTGGGAGAGTAATGAGTGTTGTCAGTAATGATGCATCAAATCTCCTGCTAATCGACGGGATTCCTCGAGCATTGCAATGCACAGGCTGTCACATGTTTTTCCTTGCATGCAAGCGTGCTGACACTTTAATGCAAGGGCTTTTCAAACGACTGTTCCTTTACCTACCCCTATTCGATGCATATCCCTTAGTTATGAACATAGAGGAAAGCAAACTTAAGTCATATCACCGAGTCAATTAGTTCAAATTCATTCATTCAATGCAAATCACCATCACCAATCATCCAAGCAAATTAATTACATAACTCCTAATTGCAAAAAATTAAAGAAAGCATAAGTAAAAAGAAAGCATCCCTGGAAAGATGTCTTTGCTTTTTCAACGCAGGGATCTTTCGCCACGAGCTATCAGACTTGCTCGCGGAGGTCAATGGAAGATTTTTCTCTTTCGATCTCACCTCCATAATAGGGTTTCACCCTCTGTCCATTGACCTTGAAAGTACTTGTCCCATCTTCATTAATCAAATCTACAACACCATGCGGGTACACCTCTTTGATGATGAAAGGTCCAGACCATCTTGAGTTCAGTTTTCCTGGAAAAAGATGCAACCGAGAGAGTTAAACAACAAAACATGCTAACCAGCAAATAGTTCTTTCTTACTGATCTTGTCGTGTCATTTCTTGGTTTTCTCCTTGTAAATTTTGGCAATCTCGTATGCGGTCAATCGCCACTCAGCAAGTTCGTTCAATTGAAGCTTCCGCGCCTCCCCTGCTAGTTTGAATCTATGCATATTTAGCGGCTTTACTGTTTAATGCATCATTAATCCTTACTTTAAACTATTGAGAGATATGTTTAAGCCTGAGTTCTTGCCTGAGAGGGTGAAGAAAGTGTAAAAAGTATTAAGTAGTGAGAAGTAGCATCTTAGAGATAAGATGATACATTTAAAGAGTCAGTCATCGCATGCACCTTAGAGATAAGGAAAAGTGTGGGATAAGAGCCGAGAGGTTGCTACAAAATTATATGATTGACACTGTGAATCTTGCGTAGACGCATTCTATAGAAATTCTTGACATTGTTATTAAGATTATTTCAGACGCCATCGCATGCTACTTGATTGGAAAACTACTTCATTGACAGTTACCATATGCCCTTTTGCTCATCGCAAAACTCTCTTGTATTGTAATTACATTTTAGAATAGTTAGCACCTTTTCCATCTTTTTATAAACATTCATCGCATAGTCATCATCGCAAGGTTAAAATCATAAAAACATAAAAGTCCCTGTGTTCGACCCTGGACTCACCAAGTTCCTAATTTGAATTTATACTTGTATTCAAGTTAGGTAAAGCTTGTGTTCATCGCATGACATTACACTTATTAGCCATTTAGTGGAAAAGCACGCATTGTATATCATATTTATGCATTCCACTTTATGAACGCAACACACTGTCCCCACCACATAATTACTAGCATCGCACATTAGCTTAAAAGGGAGCGTCTAGTCAGGTGCGACAAGAATGGGTGCAGTGATCAACGCCTGCCTTAAGTTTTCAAATGCGTGTTAGCAGGATGCGTTGAATTCATAGGGCCTATTAATTTCCAGCAATGCACTGAGCGGTCTTGCGATCTGGGAAAAACCTTTGATGAATCTTCTGTAGAATCCAGCATGCCCCAAAAAGCTTCTCAATATTTTCACATTAGTTGGTGCTGGAAGCTTTGCGATGACATCTATTTTGGTCTGATCCACCTCTAACCCAAGCTTGGAGATTTTGTGCCCCAACACAATGCCTTCGGTCACCATAAAGTGACACTTTTTTCCAATTTAGAACAAGGTTGGTCTCCTTGCACCTTTTCAACACATTCTCTAGGTTAGTCAGGCAGGCAGAGAAGGAATTGCCAAATACAGAAAAATCATCCATGAAGACCTCCACGGATTGATCCAAGAACTATGAGAAAATAGCCATCATACACCTCTGAAATGTTCAAGGCACATTGCAGAGCCTTAAGGGCATGCGTCTGAAAGAAAATGTCCCATAAGAGCATGTGAATCTTGTTTTCTCTTAATCCTCGGGGGCGATCATCATTTGGTTATACCTAGAATAACCATCAAGAAAGCAGAAAAATGCATTCCCAGCTAGACGGTCAAGCATTTGATCAATGAATGGTAGGGGGAAATGATCTTTCTCGGTGGCGAGATTCAATTTTCTATAATCCATACAAATTCGTCAACCAGTTATCGTTCTTGATGAATTAGCTCGTTTTTGCTGTTCGTAACAACCATCATACTGCCCTTTTTCGGTACGCACTGGACAGGACTCACCTAGCTGCTACCAGAAATAGGGTATACATGTAAACCCTAAACCATAACCCTAAATTATTATGTAATTTCTTAAGCTTGAGATTCACTTAAGTAAACTAAAGACGGAGTAAGAGAATATTGGCAAATCAAAGAAAAGCACAATGGAAGTTAAATTGGTTGAAGGATTTATTTAACTTTGGTTACATTTTAGGATTAAGTATATATTTATTATTATTAATAAATGGTAATTAAGGAATTTATTTGAGGAAAATGGAATTGTTAATTTGTGGAAAATGAAAAAAAAAAAGAAAGGAAAGAGAGAGGTTTGCATGTCGGTTGAAGGATAAATTAAGTGTGGGTTTCATTTTTCTTCCTCATTCTGCACTTGCTGAAGTTGGAAGACCGACCTCCACTCTCCTTGGTCTGAGAAGGGGATGTTTGAAGTTGTTCTCACTGGAATTGTGGCCGGAGAGTGGCTAGAAGAGAAGGAAAGGTAACTGTTGTCTGGAATTGAAGAGGACTCGAGCAGTCTGTAGTGTCTGGACGATTTTGTACTGTAAAGAGCGCATTTCGAGCTGCAATTTTGAAATTAGCACGTTAACTCAATTATTAACAAGTTTTGGGAAGGTTGTTAGAGCTGGAAATGATTGGAAGTAGATGAAATTGCAGATGGAAGTCAGTGGATAGGAAAAATCGCGAAACTGGAGAGACCTCGGGTTTTTGTAGTGGTTTGGACTTTCTAAGAGAAGTTAGAAGCTGGAATTGGTAAGGTTAGTTAGCTAATTCGATTTTTAACGACTTTTCAGTAGAATATAAAACTTAAAAACGAGAGGATATGAATGATTTTATAGGTGGAACAGAAAGGGGTTGCAAAAATCGTGAAGCAAGAGTATCTTCTGGTTCGAGGCAATTTCTGGACAATCCAACAATTTTCAGGCCTTTCTATCTCAAGGTAATTTGTACAAGACTTTACAATGAAGAGTGTGATACAAATTGCAGTTAATTTGGTTAAATATTGTGTGAGTTATGAATTTTTTAAATTTGGGCTGGAAATTTGGAACTCTGAAGTAGGGGAGAATTCGTGAATTTGAAGTAGCTTCTGATCTAAGGAATATTCTGGGCAAACCACGAAAATTTAGATCTTCTAATCTGAAGGTAAATTGTAAAGGACTTAACTATGAATATTTTGCCATAAATGTCACTTGATTTGGTTAAGGATTGAGGAAGTTAAGATCATTTGAGTGAAGGTAAAAATCTGGAAAAAAATGCAGGATACTTTCACATGGAAATTCATGAACTATGAATTTAGGAGAATTTAAAGAAGTTTAGAATGATTGCTTGGAGAATTAATAGAGGTTTGGATACGATTTTCAGGTCAAACCAGGATTTGTGACGTGTATAGACTGAGAGGACAAACAGCCGACAGTGAGTGACAAAACGTTTTATTTAACAAAGTTTACAAATTTTTCAATGAATCATGATGTTTCTTTATGTGTTAGAAAGCAATGTTATATTTAAATATCATGTGTTATGAGTTCATGAGACAGAATAATTTGAGTAAAGCATGTTTATCTTTGAAATGATGCTAATGGGACAGAGTTTACTAAAAAACAAGATTTCTTGAGCAATGTTATTTACATGTTTTGTGAACCCTATTTCTTATGAATGATTTAATTATGCCAAAACTATGTTTTATGCTCAATGTTAACTAAGAATGGTTTATGAGCTTGTATGTATGATGTGCAAGGCATTTTATGCTTCATATTTCTTAAATATGTTTTATAAGATCTTGATTATGGAATATGTTTTAGCTAAATGATAAGTACCCTATGTGCCGATACCTAAGGACATTGAGACGGTATCGAGATGAATATGTAACGATACCTAAGGACATGGAGACGGTATCGAGATAAAACGATACCTAAGGACATTGAGACGGTATTAAGAGGAACGATACCTAAGGACATTGAGACGGTATCGAGATAAATGGGACCCTGATATATGAGGACTTCGATGACGTATCAGGACAGCCCGATGTATGTTAGCTTTGAGAGTACTCATGAGGGTTTATTATATTACGACGTTGAGAGTGTTGCGCTTGCTCCACCTCAACTAAGGATTTAAGGGTATTGTGTTTTTAAATGAGCACGATGTTTATGAACTATGATTTTGGATGAATAAAGTGAAGGAATTGAATTCTCAACGGAAGCGATTTATCGCGTTGTGATTTCAATTACTCAATTATGAATTTAAAAAAAACAAAGAAAATAGAAAAAAAAAAACATGATAAACAACATGCTTTTTGAGAAAGAAAAGAAAAAGGAAGAAGAAGTTGCTTACCCTTGATGAATCTTCTTCACAAAATCTTTCTATAAAAGCATAAGGACACTACCACCAAAGAGCACTCACTATTCTCAAGGTTATCAAATCCATGGAAGTGGTCTCCATTTGTCTATTTAAAGGGAGGAAGAAGAAGTTATCCTTTCATTTAGAGAGAAATTATGGAGAGAGTTAGTGTGGAGGATTTATGAAAAAGAAAACTCCACACCATATTCATAATAACTCCAAAATGGGAGTTAATATTTTCTTTAATTTAATTTAAATAAATTAATAATATAAATTAAATTAAATTTTATATATATATATATATATATATATATATATATATATATATATATATATATATTAAATCCCATTTAATATATAATAATAATTAGTTACTAATTAACCAATTTCTCTCACATAACCTATAGTTTAATATGAATCATATTCACATTATTTTTAACCTATAGTTTTATATGAATCTCATTCATATAATATTTAATATTTGAATCTTATTCAAATATTTCTCTAATGTATATTATAAAGTTTGATTTTTACATTTCATATAAAAATCCACTTTATAATATAATGTATCAATATACATTATTTAATTGTATCTCATACAATTAATTCCCTTAACTTAATTTGAACAATTCAAATTAAACCAAGACAACTGAGTGTCATCTTAATCTCGTAGCATTGAAGCTCCAATGCTACGAGATTAATTAATTAAACTCCTTAATTAAATTAATCAATATTCATTAACTGTCGGTCATTCCACTAAAGATCGACAGCTGCACTCTTCTTACTGTAGATATATTTCTATGTCCACGGATATAATCAATCAACAGCGAGTCGACCCTTCACAAATTGCTCGTAACAACAGTTGGGTCAAATTACCGTTTTACCCCTGTGTTACCTCTAACTCCTTAAGTACCACTGATCCCTCTAATGAACAATTTAGTCATAGTCCAACTATGAGCTAGATCCCTCTCTGGCCAGTGAGAGGGTGAGGCGCCTCATTGTTCAAGACCTGGTATCAGCTCTTAAGGGAGCAATTTATAAGACATGAATTCCTTCTTGTACAGTTGAGTTCCCAGCTGCCTGCTCAGATAAATACTCAAAATGGTAGGCTTATTGAGTCGGCAAACCTGGCCACTCTCACCCATGCAAATCAAAGGATTGCCCTCACAAGCAGGAGTTCACAACTGACTCAGGATTAAGGTCAAGTCACCTATGATCATCCTAGTGAAATGTAAGTCTCATTAAGTAACAGTGTTAATAGGAGAGATTAATGATTTCGTGGTTCGGTCTTATATATGTCTCACATATATAGGATACCCCCACTCACATGTCTCTACATGAACATTTAGGATCTAAACGTTTGTGACACTTTACCACACTTGTAATAATCACAAAGTGGGCCATATCCGTAGTGTTACCAGGATAAGGTACCCAGCCTTATCCATCTACTACAGACCGTTTAGGTTATCACTTAAACACGATCCACTTGTATGTCTCTACATACGTGTTTAAGTTACTACTAATAACCTACGATCTTAGTTTATTGGTTTTTTGGGTTAGTGCAACTAAATGTCAAATAAAATAACAATTATTTTATTAAATAAATAATTTGATTTATACAATACAAGTTTACAAAATACAAGATCACGAGATTTAGGGCATCAACCCCAACATAAAGTACTTATGAACTATGTTTTAGATTAAAAGTACTTATGAACCATGATCTTAAAGTTCTATATCTATGAAATGTTTTATGCAAAGAGTATGCTTAGGCAAGCATGAGTTAGCACGAACGTTTAATAACTCTGTCACCACTAGACGTATGTTTAACGTTTTTCTTCAAAATGTTTTCTCTTATTCCCTAGGTAGCGAACGGTTTTCAGGAGCTTGACCTGCCCTCGCGAAGTCTTTGTTGCAGATCCTCCCTTAGTTTGTAAATATTAGATTTTGAGTTAATTGACATATAATAGAAGGGTGGAAAACTTGGGTTAGAAGGAGACTTGTTATGCAAACTTAACAGATGATTATGTAACCTCTACTTCTGTATATATGAAACATGTTGTGAATGGATTTCTGTATGCTTGTATAGTTGAAGAGCGAGTTATATATGAACTGTTTATCAGGTGTCTAGGTATACAGGTTGAGTAACCCCTTGGGTTGCATTGTTTGTATGTTAATGAGGAGAATGTTATATAGATAAATGTATGTAACTCATGCTCTTTCCCAGGTTTAAGAGGGTAATCTGGGGGAGAGTGTGACAATACAACTCCTGCGTCGAGCCATTTAATAATTTCTTTCTTGATGACCTCTTTCATCGCAGGGTTCAATCGTCGTTGATGGTCAATAGATCCTTCCTTTCCTTCCTCCAATCAGATCTTATGCATGCAGTAGGAGGGACTGATTCCTCTTATGTCCGCAAGAGCCCATCCAATGGCTTTGATGTACTTCTTTAGAACCTGAAGCAATAAATCTTTATCAGTAGGCATCAGAAAAGAGGAGATAATAATGGGTAGAGTGTTATTATCCCCTAAATAAGCATATTTAAGATGCTCGATAAGGGTTTTGAGCTCCAGCATGGCAGGCTCTTTTAGTGACAGTTATGTTTTCGCGGCTATGCGAGTACTCAGATCAAACGATTCAAAATTTGAAATAGATGTAGTTAATACAAGGACGCTTTCATCTGTGTCCAGTTTTTCGGTCTCATCAAAACTTAATTCTTCCAACTCAGTTTTAATTAGATCTCAGCAGTCAAACTCAAGATCTTCGATGAATTGACACGATTCAACATCAGTCGGGTACTTCATTGCGTTGAACATGTTGAACTTTACTTGTTGATCGTCAACGCGAATGATAAGCTCTCCTCCCTGTACATCAATCAAGGTGCGTCCAGTTGCTAAGAACGGTCTTCCCAAAATAATGGGGACCTTTTTGTTCGCTTCATAACTGAGAATGATGAAATTTGCAGGGAAGATGAATTTGTCTACCTTGACCAACACATCTTCAATCTTTCCTTCAGGATGCGTTATAGATCGGTCGACCATTTGTAAGGTGACGCTAGTGGGTCTTGCTTCACTGATGCCCAACTTTTTTAATATAGATAGCGGCATCAGGTTGATACTTGCCCCTAAATCACATAGGGTTCGTCCCACGTCCATCCCGCCCATTGAGCAGGGTAATGTGAAACTTTCTGGATCTTTCATCTTAGCAAGGATTGTATTCCTAGTAAGCGCACTACATTCCTACGTTTGGGCGATTGTCTTAGACTCTTCTAGTCGCCACTTTTTAGAAAGGATATCCTTTAAGAATTTCACATAGCTGCACATTTGTTTTAACGCTTCAATTAACTGGATGTTGATATGCAGTTGTTTAAGCACATCCATGAAGCGTTTAAATTTCCCGTCATCATTCTTCTTTTTCAGTCTTTGTAGAAATGGTGGACGCACAGGTTGCTCCACTTCATTTGTTCCTTGCTTTTGTTTTGATGCACCATTTCTCTGCGTCGATATACTCGACTCATGGTGCGTCAAAGGAGTTTTCTTGTGTGAATCGTCAGCATTCTCTGGGGTTAAAGAGTTATCTTGGGTCTGTACATTCTGGTTTGAAGTCAATGTTTGGTCATTCATGGTTTGGGGGGTTGGGTTATCAGGAGTCAACTTCTTTCCACTTCGCAATGTCACAGCTTAACATTGCTCCTTTTCATTATTCTTTAGTGTTTTTGTGTTGCTCGGAAGAGTGCCTTATGACCTACTTCACAGTTCTTCAACTATCTGGGATGACGTGGCTTGGCTTTGAATTAGGGCATCATTTTTCAGTATATAAGTTGTTGGCAGTTTCTCTAAGTTACTGCCTGATCCTGACTCTTGTTGAGATCTGCTATGCGTTGGTTGTTGGTGCTGCGTTCCAGAACTACCTGAAAAGCCTAGTGGTGTATGTCGATTACCATGCATTGGATGACCTCCTACTTGTTCTGCAACAACCTAAATCATATGAACATCAAGAAAGATGCCAAGTATACAAACTATGTGCTATCCAAATTCACAATGAAGAACACTTGTATTTATGTGAAGTCAAGTGGAATTTATGAAGAATCAAGCTTCATTTATGGAACAAAGACTTCAAGTGGGGCTTCACAACTCAAAGATAGTTACAAATTGATGGGTTGTTGATTAAAAATGAATATTTCCAGATTTATTATAATAATTAAATGTAATTTTCAGTTTTAAGTCCTTTTAAGTGATTTTATATTACATTTAGATCATGGGTGATAATGGTCATCAATTGTGAGAGTTACAACTCTTTGAATGCCTCATAGAATGTCTAGGGTTATATTTTGAGGCTTATATAATGTAATGTAATTTGTCAAAAAGGGGGAGACTTGGAAAATGTAGAAAGAGCATTTGAGCTTTGTTTTAGCCTAGAGCTATGTTTCTTTTGCAATTCTATGGTGTTTAGATTGCATGTTCAGAATCATTCAAGTTTGATTTGATCCATCTTGCTTGTGGAGTGATTCGAGGATCAGGGGTCGATGGGAGCCGCAAGCTTTGTCCGATCTGTGGTTTTGCTGATCGTCTAAGTAATTCGTCGTCTAGCCATTCTTAGGGGCTGAGATCGAGTTGATTTAGAGTCTTTTGCGGTTGAGGTCTAAAGGTCTTGTTCGTCAACAAGGTTGTTAGATCCAATGCATCGATGGTTACTTATCATTTGGTATCAGAGCTTAGGCTCTAGATCGAATATATGTTTCCATCGTTGCAATTCTTTTCTTATTCTTTTGTTTGAATTTTGTTTTATAGTTTTTCATTTTCAACTCGTCACATTCTGTCAATTTCATGAAACTCGAAACAAAAGTCTCATATCTAGCCATGTTTTTATGTTTTCGTAAACTTGAGGTTTTTAGATCAGCGTCTAATCTACAAAATTTCTTTCTTTGACGTTTTCAAATTCGGCTTCATTTGATGTGAAATATCTGTGTTTTGAAAATCAGTCAGAAAAAGAAAAAAAAATGATATTCCTTAGATCATTTGTTCTTAAGTTGTTCTTCCAGTTTCAAAAGCATGCTTGATCTAAAATATTCCAATTTGATCTCATCTTTATCATTAATTTCATCATTTGTTGTTTAATTTCATAGGTTACACTTTGAAGTTTTGAAAAAGTGGGTTGTTAAACATTAAATATGACATGTACAACATTTATGCACATTGAATTTTCCAGCCATTAAGAATGTAACTCCAATGTTTCAACTTCCAACCAATAGATTAATTCTTAAGAGTGTAAATTTGTGTGTTGGTCCTTCAATGTTACTTCCAAGCAATACTTTAGATTCGAGGACGAATCTTCTTGAAGAAAGGGAGAATGATATGAACAGAGGAACCTAAATCATGGCATATGAACATCAAGAAAGATGCCAAGAATGCAAACTATGTGCTGTCCAAATTCACAATGAAGAACACTTGTATTTATGTGAAGTCAAGTGGAATTTATGAAGAATCAAGCTTCATTTATGGAACAATTGGGGTCTTTTGCGGTTGAGTTCTAAAGGTTTTGTTCGTCAACAAGGTTGTTAGATCCAACGCGTTGGAGGGTTACTTATCAACCTGTTAGTTTCCACCCCACTGAAAATTAGGATGGTTTCTCCATCCATAATTATAAGTTTTGGAGTAGGGGTTGTTTTTAACGAAATAAACAGATTGCAAATTGTAGGGGACATCTCAAAACCATGTGGTTCCCCGCATCCAACGCAGCTCACCACTGCCTGATGTACAATGCTAACCTGCTTAGCATTTCCTGCCGAGAGTTATTGTTCAAATCCATATTGTGTAGTAAATTAGTCACCGCAGACATCTGCGCCGATAACTGCACAACTACATCATTATCAACCAAGCTAGTGCTTCTTTTCCTATCTGATGCTCTATTTCCATAACAGTCGTCATACCACTCAATCATGTTTCTTGATATTCTATCGAGAGTTGCCTTTGCCTCAGCATATGTTTTATCCATCAACCCTTCTGCTGCGGACGCATCGGCAACGGCTTGGGACGTTCGGTCCAACTCATTATAGAAAATCTCCATTTGGATAAAGTCGGGGATGTCGTTGTGTGGACAGTTTCTGACAAGTTTTTTAAACCTGGTCCACGCATTGCTAAGAGTTTATGTTTCCTTTTGCATGAACTTGGCAATTTCTCTTCGGCATCTTGCGTTCACTGTAGGAGGGAAATATCTTTGCATGAATCGGGTGACCATTTGCTCTCAAGTAGGAGTGAATTTTGTCACGAAGGACTACGTCCCCAACTATCTAGTCGATTTTACCCCTGAAATGGGAGGCTTATTGAGTTGCCGAACTCGGGCCACTCTCACCCATGCGGATCTAAGGATAATTTCGGATAAAAAGGGGTTCATAGTTAACTCAAGATTAAGATCGACTTACCTAGGTCATCTAATTGAAATAGTCAGTGTTAATAGTAAATGAGGTTATAAAGTAATAATGACTATTTCATGGTCCGGTCTTACGCAAACTCATTGCATAGAACACCCCCACTCACATGTCTCCACATGAACGATTCAGGATCACATTATTTGTATCAAATACAAAGTGAGTCGCACTCAATACTGTCCTCAGGATAAGGTACCAGTCTAATCCTTATACTATAGACCGTTTTGGCTATTTACTCGAACTTGATCCACTTTTATGTCTCCACATATAGTTCAAGTATACATGTTATAGCCATGGGTTCTTAGTTTATTGGATTTAGAGTTATGCTAACAACAATTCACATATTCAATAACAATTTTACTGAATAACATCGATAGTAACTTTATTGATAATAGAAAATACATTAGTGTTTACAAACTACAAGTTTTAGAAAATAAAACCCAACAAGTTCGACTTGAGATCACTTAAGGCTTTCCACAAAGGACGAGAGGCTGCCGTTTAGAGATATTTTCAGAGCTTCATTGTGGAGTTCATCAAGATTGGATCGAGACGAAGACGTTGATGCATTGTCGGCAACAAATTGGATCGACGGATAATCCTTTCTTTCTTTGATATTCTTTCTTATATCTCTGTGCAGCATCTTTAGGGCTTGTAATCTGAACATGAGTGGCTGAGTTTATTCTTAGTTCTAGGGTTTGATTGATTTCAACATTGTTTATCGATGATTCTTTATTAGTTTAGTTAATTGATTTATATTTTCTTTTTATCATGTTTGTGTGAGTTCAATTGAATGCTTGATCACCATTTAATTGGTTTAGGGTTGTTAATTTTGCTTCAGAGAGAGAGAGAGTTATTAACTAGAACTAGCATGATAAACTAATATTGGATTATGCAAGAAAGTGATAGGAAAACATTAGAGGTTTAATATGAAGAGTCTTAAAGCAATGTCTATTAGATGCGATTGCATGAGAATGAATTGGCTTTTAAACATTAGAAAGAGTTGAGCTCAATAGAGGAAACCCGAAACTTAGACTTCTAGGCCTAAGTGAAACTAAATTAATTAAATGAAAATCTATCGAATCCATAAACTTTGTCGAATGAAATCAATACCCTAGGACGTTCTTGCCAAGTGAATTTTCAATTCGATATTTTATTTGCTTTCTTTTGTTTTCATTGTTCAGAAATCATCCTGTTTGAATTCCTAAATAAAGTTAAAATGATTGTTTGATAGATAGTAGAATTGAATAAATAATTTTCTAAGGACAATACCCAGTTTTGGGATTTTATTACTTCGAAGTGTGCGCTTCTGCGTTATCCAGTTTTTGGCACTATTGTCGGAGAATTAGTCTTATTTAATTTGGCTAATATTAAGGCAATATGATTGATTTTAATTTAGGGTGTATTTTATTTTTACTTTTTTGTTTTGTGAATAATTTTTTATTTTTCTTTTTTGTAATGCATGCAACGTTGTTAGCACTCTAAAAGTCCTATTATTCCTAGCTTAAATCTACCGTAATTAGTGACTTTTACTCATTAATCGTTTACTAGGAAATATTCATTCCAAGGGAAGAAAAGTCATTTGGAGAAAAAATGGACTA
This sequence comes from Lagenaria siceraria, assembly GCA_002890555.2. Taxonomy (NCBI): domain Eukaryota; kingdom Viridiplantae; phylum Streptophyta; class Magnoliopsida; order Cucurbitales; family Cucurbitaceae; genus Lagenaria; species Lagenaria siceraria. The sequence goes on from CM016487.1 coordinate 15,515,822, forward strand.
AAAATGAGCGTTGGAGCACCAAAATTGAAGAAATGATCAAGATTACAAAAATGCCCCTGAAGATAACATCGCACAGCTCACTTTACGCTCCGATTACGCTGCAGACCCGAGAGCAACTAACAGGGCAACATAGGTGATAGCACCCTAAAAGCACTACGTTTCATAGCTTAAATCTCCCTTAATGAGTTCATTTTACTCGTTAATTCTCTATCTTTGTAGGTAATAGTCATCCCGAGAGTAAAAGAGTCAATTGGAGCTAAAACGAGCCCAAAACGAGCTAAGGAACATCAAAAGTCAACATGAAGTCAAAATTACCAAAATACCCCTGTGAAGAGCGTTGCACAGCTAGCTTTACGCTCCAATTACGCTCAAGACCCGAGAGCATACATTTTGGGAAACTGCTAGCAACGTCGCGACACTAAGCCCAGCGCTACACTGCGGAAACTCAGACCAGCGTCGCGACGCTAGGTAAGAGCATAGCGATGCTGTTGACATAATTAAATAGAGCATTTCATCTTCTTTTCCGAGAGAGAGACCCATTTTCTTACAAATTTCAAAGAGCTTTTCGATTCTTTTTGTATTTTCTCTCTACTTTCTTGTATCCTTTCACTAATTCGTTGAAGATCCATAAAAGGATGCAAGTCTAAGGTAATTTTCATGGGAATTTAGTAGTTGTTCAATTTCTTGAGAATTTCTTCTTAATCTTTGATTGAATTGCATGAATCTTGATTGGTCATTGTGCTTAATTCTAAAATTTGTTTCGATTGAAGTCATGACTCATGTTTAGATTCAAGTTCTTGTTAGCAAATTCATACTGCGCTAAGCATCAAAATTATGAATAAGTTGCACGATTAAGAATTCTTGCATTCATTTAAAGCATATTTCCTTTAAATCAATGCATGATGAACTAGTTAGGATTAATCAACAAATCGGATTAACGAAGACGCTATCCGTTCTTTAATTCGTCGCAACTACGAGGCCTTGTTCTTAATGCAAATTTCATTTGGTGTTGAAAACTCCTAAGAGATATATATGCTAAAATGGAATTTAGAGTGAATCTTGAAGTAATTCTTGATTTACAACTTAGGACAATTAGAACTTGGGCTTTAATTTGACTAGTTTTATGAGTTAAAACAATTAGGGCCTTAATCTCTTTTTGGTGGTGGATTCATTGCATAAATCACACTTATTTGATTCTATGATAGAAATTGAACTCAACTCACTAGAATTCTCATTCTTATTCAATTTGTCTCTTCAAAATATCATAAACCAAAAATATTCTTAATTCTTACACACTTTTATTTTCTTTTTCACAAACCCCCCTCAAAATAGATAGAATTCAATTGATTGCAGTTAATAGTTCAATAGATCTCTGTGGAACGATCCCAAACTTACCGCTTATATTAAATTGTTAATTGTTCATAAGTTTGGAGTTATAAATGCATTTGATCCTTTAAATATGTTTAACGATGCATGTTTTTAGCTTGACCATTAGGGTTGCTCTGCGGCTTCTACCCCCGAGCGTAGCCACTCTATCCTCAGTGTCGTGACGCTCTCGATAAATTTTAAATAGATCATCTTAGTTCTTACCCGAGAGAGACCCATTTTTAAAAAAAAATCAGAGAGTTCTTCAATTTTACTTCATTTTTCTCTCAGGCACTTGTATCCTTTTCATCAATATTTTGAAGATTCATCAGAGGATGCAAGGCTAAGGTAACTCTTTTGGGAATTGGGAAGTTGTATTTCATTTTCTTGAGGATTTCTTGTATAATTCTTTGATTAATACATGAATCTTGGTTAATTCTTGAGCATATTTCTGAAATTTGAATCGACTGAAGTGACAACTCATGTTTAGATTCGAATTCTTGTTTGCAAAATTCATAATGCGCTGAGCAATAAAAATTGTGAATGAGTTGTAAGATTAGGAATGCATGCCTTCGTTTAAAGCATTTTTCCTTTAAATCATCTCGTGTTGAAATAATTAGGATTGACCAACAAATCAAATTATTGTAAAGGGCTAACCGTTATTTAATTTGTCGCAACTACGAAACCTAGAACGTAATGCAAATTTCGTTTAGTATTGAAAATCGATGAGGGATATACATACATAAACGAAATTTATGGTTAATCTTGAAGAAATTCTTACTTTAACAAATTAGGGCAATTAGAAATGGATCTCTAATTGGATTGATTTTATGAGTTGGAATAATTAGGGATTTGATTTCTCTTTAGTTGTGGGTTATTGATATTAATCATATACTCTTCAATTTGATGATAGAAATTTGAAATCAACTTGTCCAAATTCCCATTCTATTCAATATTGTCTCTCCAAAATCATATATAAAAAAACATTCTTGATTCTTGCATGATTTTCGTGTTTTTTTCAAAAACTCCTTCACAATAAAATAGAATTCAATTGATTGTCAAGATTAATTCATTGATCTTTGTGGAACGATCCCAAACTTACCACTTACGCTATATTTTCATAGTTTAATAAGTTTGGAGGTACAAATTCTTTTAATCCTTTAAATGTGTATAACGTTGACACATTTTTAGCTCGATCATGCATGCAACGTTGTCGTCTGGCTGAATTTTTACCTTTTTATCTAGAGATTGAACGTACCTTAAGATGAAACTTAAGGAGGAATTTGAGACCTAAGTTCGATTCTGTGGCTCAACCACTGGCACCTAATGGAAGTTCGATTCCTTTTTATCTAGTGATTGAACGTATCTACTATCCTAATGTTGAGCTTGGGATCGTGCAAGCACCACAAGATGTCAATAATTTGTCATATTTCTCGAGCCCTTTCCTCCTTGAATCCACGAAACCACTTAATGGAAGTGAACTTTTAAAGCGTTCGAGGGCTCCTGAGATAGAAATATTTTTGAATTTTTTCATTTTTGGAAAATAAAAGACTGACTCTACTGACTCTTTTAAAGATAAAGACTTAACTGACTCTTCAAAAAATAAGGACTCGGACTCGTGAGGAAGGGTAGAGCAATATTAAAAAATATAAGAGATGCCAAAGGGAGGAAGAGGGCAAGGCCTTGCACCCTCGAACTTTATCACCAGAGGCTCCTCAAGATGAAGCTTGGGCTCATATTCAACCTCACATACTTGTTCTTGGCATGACAAACAATGTGCATCCTCATCGTCGCTTTTGAATGAGTAGAATTCTGCCACAAATTCGGCCTCAGTATTATAGACGGTGGGTGGCTCTAGTTGAGCTTTCGGTGTCAGCATGGAAATTGCAAGTTGAGGGACCGGGCAACCTCAACAAGCTGGAGGTATCAGGTCTCCAGGTGAGACTTAATAGATTCCTGCTCACACTGAAAAGAACAATCACCAAGTTCATGCATTAAAGTATTCAACGTCAAACCTTGGCCTAAAGTTTGAGGAATAAACTGCTCAACGTGGTGGTTGATGTCATTTATCTCACTCTCACTCAACTCGATAGGATTAAAAGACGGCGGCGACGAGGATTCCTGTAGCCTCTGAATTTCCTGCGCTAACTTATAAGAGTTGTCAGAAATCTCATTAACCAATTCTTTTAAGGATTTACCTGAATTGGAGGAAGGAGCACACATCGACATGGGGGTTTGGCTAGGCATCTCCCAAGGGGGATAAGAATAGTGCACAGGGCCGCATGGTAGTTGGGGACATGCTTCGGATCGATGACCCTGAAGTGAGCACACTTGACACGTCTCGACATCCTATAATCGCCTAATAGCCAAAGCTTGAACAAGAGTCTTAGTTCAGAAATTTGAGTTTTAAGCTCATTGATTTCTCTTACCTCTTGTTCCTTTCATTGAGCCGCTTGCTTCACGAGCATCGCATAATAGTAGCACATGTTATCCGCCATGATAAAACAAGTAGACTCAAAGAAAGAAAATCTTTTTGGAGTTTTTAAAGTTTACAAGACTAATTTAGCAAGAAAAAAATTAATTGGCTTTTGGCTCCCCAGCAACGACGTCAATTTGATCGTGCTAAAAACGTGTTGTCGTTAAAACACATTTAAAGGATCGAATAAATTTATAACACCTTATTTATTCAAACTATACTATAGAACATAGCATAGATGGTAAGTTAAGGATCGATCCACGGGGAGTTAAAGAATTAATCTATTCTAAACTAAATTAATCTTCGGAAAGCGATAAAAGCAGGGTTGAAAAAGAAAAGAAAAATTCATGCAAGAATCAATATTATTTTCGGTATTTATGTTTTTTGGAGAAACAATTTAATAGATTTGGGAATTTGGTTAAGTTGAATTCAAATTCAATCATTGAATCCAATAGAGTTTTATTAATAGCAAGAATCCATAACCAAAGAGAAATTGAATCCCTAATTATTCCAATTCAGAAAATCAGTCCAACTAGAGGTTAATTTCTAATTTTCCTAAGATGTTAAATCAAGAATTTCTTCGAGATTAACTCTAAACTCCGTTTATGTATGTATATTCCTTAGCGGCATTCAATACTAAACGAAATTGGCATTTCGATCTAGGTTCCGTAGCTGCGATGAATTAAAGAATAGATAGTTTCTTCATTAATTCCGTTTGTTGATTAATTCTAATTAGTTTAACATGCATTGATTTAAAGAAAAAAATGCTTTAAACGAAAACATGAATATCTAATCTTGCAACCTAATTCATGATTTGATTACTTAGGGCATCCTGAATTTTGCTAACTAGAATTCAAATCTAAACATGAGTCGTCACTTCAATCGATTCAAATTCCAGAGATGAGCCCAAGAATTAATCAAAATTCAAGAATTAACCAAAGAATTAAAGGAAGAATTCTCAAGAAATTGAATACAACTTACCAAATTTCTTTAAAGATGTGTCTTAATCTTGCATCCTTTGATGAATCTTCAAAGAATTGGTGAAAGACTACAAGAAATTTGAGAGAAAAGATGAAAGGAGAGTGAAGAACTCTCTGAAAATCGGGCAAAATGGCTCTCTCTCTTTAAATGAAAATGAAACAAGTATTTAAAATCTTGTCGAGAGCGTCGCGACGCTGAGGGTAGCGTAGCTACGTTGGGAGCAGCGAGTCGCATCGTAACACTGCGCTAAAAGGAGCGACATAACGCTGTGATGAATTTGGGGCTCTCGGGTTGACAGCGTAATTGGGGCGCAACGACGTTGTTCTGAGAGGCATTTTGGTAATTTTGATCATTTCTTCAATTTTGGTGCCACAAGTCTCGGTTTTGCTCTGAATGACTCTTTTACCCTCTAATTGAATATTACCTACAAAGATAAAGAATTAATAAGTAAAAATGACTGGTAGATTTAAGCTAGGGATTTAGGCACTTTTAGGACGCTAACATGTACCTGCTGCTACTGATAACAAGAATTCAATTCCTTCATGTGTGAGTTCAATTTAATGCTTGATCACCATTTAATTATTTTAGGGTTGTTAATTTTGCTTGAGAGAGAGGGTTATTAACTAGAACTAGCATGATAAACTAATGTTGGATTATGCATGAAAGTGATAAGAAAACATTAGAGGTTTAATATGAAGAGTCTTAAAGCAATGTCTATTAGATTTGATTGCATGAGAATGAATTGGCTTCTAGTCATTAAAAAGAGTTGAGCTTGATAGAGGAAACCCAAAACTTAGACTTCTAAGCCTAAATGTATAAACTAAATTAATTAAATGAAAATCTTTCGAATCCATAAACTTTGTTGAATGAAATCAATACTCTAGCACGTTCTTGCCATGTGAATTTTCAATTCGATATTTTATTTGTTTTCTTTTGTTTTCATTGTTCGCAAATTATCTTGTTCAAATCCCTAAATAAAGTTAAAATGATTGCATGATCGATAGTAGAATTGAACAAATAATTCCCTGAGGAGGATACTCAGTTTTGGGATTTTATTACTTTGAAGCGTGCGCTTGTGCGTTATCACTCTTGTGGTGCCTCGGATGTCAAATTCTTCTATGGGTAATGAGGCCTCTTCTCTCCCTGTTGTGTTGTTCTCTCATGATGTTGTTTCTTCTCTAGTGATGGCTTTTCACTCTATAGCTAATGGTTCTACTCTTTTGAGGGACCTCTAAGACCCCTTTCATCTGTCAAAGGACTTAGGTTAGGTTTTAATTTGGAGTGGTTTCGCTAGTTTCTTTGGGCCTGGGCTGTGAGCTTGTCTTCTAGTTTGCTTCTTTGCATAATTTTGAGGTCGAGCTCTTCTCCGTCAGTTGTGTGTGTGTGTATTTTTTTCTTCTTTTTTTTTTTTTTTGTTGCCTTGAACTTAGGCTAAGAGGTTTTTTTTTTTTTTGCAATATATTATACTATCTCTGCAAAAAAAAAAAAAGATAATATTATTTATTTTCTTTTAAAATAATATTGTCATAAACAAACTAAATAAAAAATAGTGCATGGTTGAAAAAATGTTTCTTTCGATCTCGTGCTCATGAACATGCATAAAAAAGGCAAAAACAAAATCACACAAAAATGACATAAAGGTACTATATATTCTCGTTCACATAAATATGACCTAGAAAAATTAACGTATTAAAGAAAAAAATGCTAACTTTTTAATTATAGACATGGATATGGATATTAATAATGTGGTTATCAATATAGATCTCTAGATAGAAAGGGCAAGAAACAGAAAGAAACAAATGTTCAAATCTATTTGGTTGGCAATTCAAATTTTGTTTTATGTTTTTCAGATTCGCCGAGTTTAACAAATATTTGTATAGCGGACAATGTGGATTTTGTTTCTGACCATTGTCTTTGGAATTCTGTGATCCAAATAGTGCAAGTTTTAAAAACAACATTTTATTTTTTTAATGAATCCATATTTTGAATGTTAAATTTCAAAATGCAAAATTATATTAAATAAAGATGAAAACTTTTAAAGATACAGTATGTCATGTTACAAACAATTTATTTTTTAAAATTAAAATATGCATTATAAGTGATGTAATATTACAAAATATTAATTATACAAATTTTTTTTTAACATAAAACATGTTCATAAATTAATTAACAATAGTTTCTAGTCAACATAATATTTAGTTGTAACAATAACTAGTTTTATGGTTTATAAATATAGTATTGCACATACTTAAAACAATTATTTAATTTAGAATCCAATTTTTGAATGTCTATTATATATAAAAGGCACGATAGGAAAAAAAATTTGTGCCAATAATGCCCTTTCATTATAACAATTTTCATTATTACTTTGGCGGATTTTGACATTTCAGTGGAAATGTTATAGTATTAATTACTTGTCATTTCAATGGAAATGTTTATAGTAATTAATTACTAATTTAAATATCACCCATGTTGGTTACATCATTTTGTTTAAGTTTTTTTCTTATTCTTTTCTTTTCTTTTTCATTCAATTCCCTTTTTTATTTTATATTTGAATTGTTTTATTAATAAAATGGTTAAAAAAATTTAATTATAATTAAATGCAAAGAAGGTAGAATATGAAGAAAAAAAATTATTCATTTATTTGTAAAAGTAACCACTCTAAAATTTATGATTTTACATTTAATTATAATTAATTTTAGAATTTCAAAAGTCTTTGGAATTTTAATAGTCTTGCAACATTACTAACTCTTGCAGCTATATAAGGAGCCATCTTCTCTTTAAAAAAATGTCTTCTCTTGGTTTATTTCAATTTCTCTTGAAGTTTATTTTTTGATATGATTTATGTGCTATAGAATAATAAATCAGCACCATTTTTATTAAAGAAATCGTCTTGGTTTATTTTTCTTCCTCTACTCCTTTCCCTAACAACTTCTTTTTGTATGTTTGACAGACAAATGCAAGGGATTATTAAACTTTCATCACATCCCAATAATCTCTAATAATGTTGTGCACACTCTTGCCACTCATGCTCGCAGATGTTTGTTGAATGAAAATTGGCTTTAACATTATCCTTGAGTCTCTAAGGTGATCAATATGAATATTCCGTGTGTTGCGTGATTTTTTTTTATTGGTTTGGTTTTTTTTGTACTAAAAAAATTAAGCACACTATGGTTTTTTTAATTCTTTGATGAATTGTAAATAAGTTTATAGAATAAATTTTAAAATAAGTTCTTTAGTAATTATATGTATTTCAAGAAATAATAATTATTAGTTTGATTTTAAACATCAATCAATAAATTATAAAGAAGAAAACAATCTCAAGTATTGCATGGTATCCTTCCAAAGATGTTTTTAAGTTTTTTTAAATTGATACTATTGTTATAAAATAAGAACAATGCAAAGAACAAAGGATGAACAAAAGAAATAAAGTAGAGAGAATTAGAAAGTAGAGAGAACAATTAGATTCAATTGTGGTGTGTATTACAAATACACCATACACTACTATTTATAGGACATGGGATGGTGTATGTTACAAGATAGAATTCAATGAGGGTATGTTACAACATGAAATTCAATGGGAGTTTTATGATATTTGGTAACCTATATAGGTTATAGATATCTACATTTATATATTACATTTATAATACTCCCCCTTAGATATCCATATTATATAAAATAAATGTCTCGTTAAAACCTTACGAGAAAAAAACCCAATGGGAAAACGAGTACATTATTTTATATACTTTAATGACTGCCTCATTAAAAACCTTGCTATAAAAACCCTATGGGAAAAACCATATACAAGGGAAAAATAGTGCAGTATTTCAACTCCCCCTCATGAATATATCACTTGAGTTCTCTGAGTCGTCGCATTCCAATGTTGTGCACCAACTTTTCGAATGTCGGTGTGGGTAATGCCTTTGTAAATAAGTTTGCCAAGTTGTCTTTTGAAGAAATTTGTTGAACACTAATGTCGCCATTTTCTTCGAGGTCATGCGTGTAGAAGGGTTTTGGTGAGATATGTTTTGTTCTATCTCCTTTTATATACCCTCCTTTGATTTGGGTTATATATGATGTATTGTCTTCATATAATATTGTTGGTAAAAATTTTCCAGAAAACAAGCCACATGTTCCTCGAATGTGATGAGTCATTGACCTCGACCACACATTCTCTACTAGTTTCATGAATTGCAAGAATTTCTGCATGATTTAAGGAAGTAGCTGTAATGGTCTGCTTTACAGACCGCCAAGATATAGCAGTTCCTCCACATGTAAACAGATAACTTGTTTGAGATCTAGCTTTGTGTGGATCAGATAAATATCTAGCATCTGCATAACCAATTAGATCAAAATTTAATTTGTTTGAATAAAACAAACTCATATCAACCGTTCCTCGAAGATAACGGAGTACATGCTTAACTCCATTCCAATGTCTTTTTGTTGGAGAAGAACTATATCTTGCTAATAAATTCACTGAGAATGTTATATCTGGTCTTGTGTTGTTAGCAAGATACATTAGTGCACCTACTAAACTAAGATATGGTACTTCAGGACCAAGTAGTTCTTCATTATCTTCTCGAGGTCGAAAGATATCATTTTTCACATCTAGTGATCGAACTACCATTGGAATGTTCAATGGGTGTGCTTTGTCCATGTAAAACCTTTTTAAAATCTTTTCTGTAATGTCATTTGATGAATAAAAATTCCATCAGCTATAAAAGAGTACAGAGAAGAAGAAAGTATAAAGAATACAAATGGAAAAATGCTCAGTGATTAGCACTGTTCATTCAGATACTATTTAATGAATAATGAAACGCCACATGTCAAGCACTGATTGAAAGAAGAATAACAGAAAAGATTTTGGCAAACAAATACCCAAAACAGAAAAGATTCTGGCAAAAGATAAAACAGAAAGGTAAAATGTGAAACTAACAAATACAATTTATCATCCCCCCGCAAGCGAAACAGGGGCTGAAGCAACAGTGAGCTTGATCTTGAGACTGTTAAAACGAGGAGATGGAAGAGCTTTAGTCATGATGTCGGCGAGCTGATCTTCAGAAGGAACAAATTTGACACAGGGCTGTCCACAAGCCAGCTTTTCTCGAATGAAATGGTGATCTATTTCAATGTGTTTAGTGCGGTGGTGAAGGATCGGATTGACAGCCAAATAGGTAGCACTCACATTGTCACATAGCAGCAAAGGAGGGGGAAATCGAGAGAGTCCAAGTTCAGATAAAAGCGATTGAATCCAGATTAACTCAACAGCAGCATTGGACATGCCTCTATACTCATATTCTGCACTGGATCTAGACACAACCTTCTGTTTGGATGAACTCCAGGAGACCAAACTCGAACCAAGGAAGATGCAAAAATCACTTGTGCTTCGCCTGTCATCTAGACAACTACCCCAATCAGCATCAGTAAAACATGTTAAGGCTGAAACAGAGGAGGGGGTCAATATAATTCCATGATTCAGTGTTCCTTTTAAGAAACGAAGCAGTCGTTTAGCAGCTTGGAGATGAGTTGTGGTAGGAGCATGCATGAATTGACAAAGTTTGTTCACAAAGAAGCAGATATCAGGCCGAGTAAGTGTGCAATACTGTAAAGCACCAACCAAGCTTCAATATTCTGTGGGATTGTCAAGGGGTTCTCCATCATGAAGAGATAAATGTACACCAAAAGCCATAGGAGAATGAATAGGTTTACAGTCAGTCATGTTTGCTCGAGCTAGGATATCTGTAATGTACTTCGCTTGAGAGAGATGCATTACTGACCTGTCACGTAAGACTTGAATGCCAAGAAAAAAGGATGAATCACCAAGATCCTTAAGAGAAAACTGATCATTTAAACTGGAAATGTAAAACTGAATAAGCTGGGAGTTATTTCCAGTAACAATAATGTCATCAACGTAAATGAGAAACAGAATTAAAGAACAGCCTTTGCGAAGCACAAACATAGAAGAATCAGATTGGGTACCAATAAAACTCCACTGGATTAGACAAGAACTAAGTTTGGAGTACCAGGCTCGAGGACTCTGCTTAAGGCCATAGAGAGCCTTATGCAAAAGAAGGACATAACTTGGGTACTTCAAATCAACAAAACCAGCTGGTTGTTTCATGTAAACTTCTTCACATAAATCACCATTGAGAAACGCATTATGCACATCAAGTTGTCGAATAACCCACTGTTCAGACAAAGCAATGCTCAACACAATTCGAATTGTTGTAGGTTTGACGACAGAACTAAATGTTTCAAAATAATCTATCCCATAGTCTTGGCTAAATCCTTGAGCAACAAGGCGAGCCTTATAACGATCAATTTCGCCTGATTGCTCCAGTTTCAAACGAAAGACCCATTTACTACCAATGATCGTGCGATGTGGAGGTAATGGAACCAAAGACCAAGTATGATAGCGAAGAAGAGCCTCATATTCATCATTCATGGCATGTTTCCACTTAGGATGCAATAAGACATCCTTGTACGAACGGGGTTCAGTTCTATCTAAATTGACAGTAACCGATACCCAAGCCTTAGGTTTAAAAACGCCTGCCTTTGATCTGGTGATCATGGGGTGAATATTGGAAGAAGGTAGTGGGATAGGATTAGGTGGAAGTGGAAGAGGGAGGTGATGGTGAAGGATGTGGAGAAGGGTTAAGGCTAAGGGGAGTGGATGTAGAAGACAGATCAGGGGCAGAGGCAGGGGAAGGCAGAGAGGAAGGTGCAATAGGAGTAGGTGGTAAGGATGTAGGGGAAGATATAGGGGAAATAGGCAAAGATGGGAGAGTAGAGAGGTGATGAACACAGTTGTTATTGGCTTGAGTAAGACCAGTATCTAAAGAAAGATAGGAAGGTGGCAACAGTTCAACAGAGGGAGTGATAGTGGGTGTATTTATCTGAGAAGAGAGGGTAGAAAAAGGAAACACAGTTTCATTGAAAATCACATGGCGAGAGATATAGATTCTGTCAGTTTGATGATTAAGACATAAGTACCATTTGTAGGCAAAAGTATATCCTAGGAAGACACATTCATGAGATCGAAATTGTAGTTTATTGTCATTAAAATGACGGAGAAAAGGAAAACAAGCACACCCAAAAGTTTTAAGGAAATGATAATCAGGAATCTTATGATATAGCATAACATAAGGAGACTTATTTGCATCTAAAACAGCAGTAGGAAGCCTATTTATGAGATATACAGCTGTCTGAAAAGCAAAATGCCAGAATTTATGTGGAACATGAGAGTGAGCAAGAAGAGAAAGACCAACCTCAACAACATGCCTGTTTTTCCTTTCAACACTCCCATTCTGTTGGGGTGTGTAGGGACAAGATAAGTGATGAAGGATGCCATTTGTATTTAGGATGGTTGAGAGGGATTGGAATTCGCCTCCTCCATCAGTTTGAAGAGTTTTAATGGAGGTTGAAAATTGGTTTTTGACCATAGCTAGAAAATGAACAAAAGAAGTTAGCACTTCAGGTTTATTTTTCAACATATAAACCCATGTGAATTTAGAGTAGGCATCGACAAATAATAGAAAATATTTGTGTCCATTGATAGAAGTAACGGGGGAAGGACCCCATATATCAGAGTACACAATTTCAAACGGGAAGGAAACATGAGAGACTGACTTATGAAAAGGCAATCTGTGGCTCTTGGCCATTTGGAAATGATTACAAAAAGGAAGGACATCATTATTTTTGTACTTCATATCACATTGAGACAACACAAGCTTTACAATATGAGAAGAAGGATGTCCTAATCGATGATGCCAAAGGGATATATCTTGAAACATAGAAAGGAAAACAGCAGGCTTGTTGTGAGGTGCAGTATTTTTAACCAGAGATGAAAGGATGGACAACTTGTAAAGGCCACCATCAAGTTTGCCCTGAAGGAGAAGATTCTTGGTTTGAAGATCCTTCACAAGAAAATAATCATGAAAGAATTCAACGTAAGCATTATTATCATAACACAAACGAGCAATACTAATAAGATTATGAGAAATTGCAGGAGTATGAAGAACAGAGTGTAATTGAACAGAAGAGTTGGTTTGAATAGAAGGAAGAGTAGTTGAACCAACATTAGAAATAGACAAGGACTTACCATTACCAATAACAACCTGTTCAGTACCATAGTAAGGTGAGGGATGTTGGATATTGGCTAAGTCAGGGGTCATGTGATGGGTTGCGCCAGAGTCCATGTACCAATTTTCATCAGGATGAATAGCACTAGGAGTGGAATTATTATCAGGTTGAGGTGAGGGCAGGACAGGGGCAGGGGAGGTGTGGGCAAGGTGAGCTTGAGGATTTTGGGAGTTGGAAGTAACACGAAATTTTGGATTGTCTAAGTTGTAATAAACTAGAGCAGTGTGCACAAGCTTGTTACAAATTTGACATTGAGGTCGGTTTGTGGGCCGAGGTGAGGACCAGCTTTGAGGTCGTGGTGAAGGACGAGGTGATCCAAAACCAGAATGAAAAGGAATAGCTGAATGAGGCATACCTGAAGTTGGAAAACTAGATTGAGGAGCAGGAAATCGAGAAGGTGTTTTACCAGATAACTGCCAGGGAGGGCGGCGAGAATTCTGTCCCAAGGCCACATTTGCAAGATTTGCTTGAATCAAATTTAATTGATCAATGGCTGTTTGCTTTCTAATCTGGCTTCATAAGCGATAAGTAAACTCCTGTCATTTGCAATAGAAGGACGGTCAATACGATTTTGAATGGATGTTACAAAAGCGTTGTAGTCATTTCCAAGTCCTTCAAGAATATAGCCCAAATGATCTCGATAAGCTAGTGGCGCCCCAATCGCAGAGAATTTATCAGCCACATCCTTGATTTGAGCAAGATACTGAGATACTATAAGACCATCTTTCTTTATCCTTTGAAATTGTGATCGAAGCCCCATAATACGAGCGGTAGAGGAGGATTCATATACTGTACGCAAAGCTTCCCAAATCTCAAAAGCAGTTTCATAACCCACAATTTCACCCATCTTATCTTCATTGAGAGAGGCATAAAACCAGCTCATGAGTGTATGATTACACTTTTGCCAAAAGGAGAAATGGGGGTTTACCTGGATATTCTGTGCGTCAAGAAACTTTGGAGGTTGAGGAGAAGTGCCATCAATAAAACTCTCTAACCCATGACCCATAATGAGATTGAGCAGTTGATTTTTCCATAACAAATAATTAGTATCAGTTAATTTGATAGTAAGAGACTGGGTCAGGTTAGGAAGAGCAGCCACAGGTGTGTGAGGACCAGGATAATAAGGGACTTGACTAGGTATGGAAGGAGATTGAAATTGATTTGGGAAGGGCATGTGATTTGGAATAGGATAAGGGAAACTATTGGTAAAAAAATGGTGAGTACTGAACACCTGGTTGGTTTTGAGGACTATTTGCATTTCGATTTGGAAGGGGACCTAATCGCTGAGCAATGGGCGGAGTAAGGGGCGGTGTTGATTGGGTTGGCAGCGCTGTTGAAGCAGTCATAGTAGAGGATACTATTTGTGGTGACGTCACTGGTTGAGTATTTTTTGCATTGGAGAAATCTGAGTTTAACGCCATAAAAGAACCTTATAGCTCTGATACCATAAAAGAGTACAGAGAAGAAGAAAGTATAAATAATACAAATGGAAAAATGCTCAGTGATTAGCACTGTTCATTCAGATACTATTTAATGAATAATGAAACGCCACATGTCAAGCACTGATTGAAAGAAGAATAATAAAAAGGATTTTGGCAAACAATACCCAAAACAGAAAAGATTCTGGCAAAAGATAAAACAGAAAGGTAAAATGTGAAACTAAGAAATACAATTTATCAAGCTAAATGTTTAATTTGCAAGTCAAGGCAAAATTTTGTTTTGCCAAAATCTTTCATCTCAAATTCTTTTTTGAGATAGTTTATTGCCTTTGAAAGCTTTTCAGGAGTTCCAATTATATTTAAATCATCAACATATACAGCTATAATAGCAAATCCTGACTGTGATTTCTTAATAAAGACACATGGATAAATTGGATTATTTTGATAACCTTCTTTCAATATTATCTAGATTTGGAATTATATGATTCAGGTATCTTAATCCTTCAGGGATTTTCATATAGATTTCATTTTCCAGAGATCCATATAGATATGTTGTGACTACATCCATAAGATGCATGTTAAGCTTTTCATATACAGTCAAGCTAATTAAATATCTTAATGTAATAGCGTCCACCACAGGTGAATATGTTTCCTCATAATCAATGTCTAGTCTTTGAGAAAATCCTTGTGCAACCAGTCATGTTTTGTATCTCGTGACCTTATTATTTTCATTTCTTTTACGTACAAATACCCATTTGTATCCCACGGGTTTTACACCTTCAGGTGTATGGACTACAGATCCAAAAACTTCACGTTTTGAAAGTGAATTTAATTCTGCTTGGATGGCTTCTTTCCACTTAAGTCAATCCTTTCTATGGCGACATTCTTCAACAGATCTAGGTTCAGAATCCTCATTTTCATGTATAATATCATGAGCAACAGTATAAGCGAAAATGTTGTATATGACTACATTAGTTCTATTCCATCTTTTTCCTGTCATTACATAATTTATCGAGATCTCACTGTTATCTTCATATACTTGAGTCTCTTCGGCATTTTTATCACTAGTCATGTCTAGAGATTCTTCTTGAATCTTCCCATTTTCAATTGAGTCATTTCGACTATTGATTACTTTTCTTTTTCGAGGATTTTTATCTTTTGAACCTATTAGTCTACTACGCTTCTGGCGTACCATTGACTCATTAGTTGTAACAACTTGTTGAGTTGGAATTTCAATCCTAGATGGAGCATTTGCAGCTGGAATATATGACTTGGTCACTTTCTTAGCATTTGTAAAAGCATCTGGCATTTTGTTTGCTATGTTTTGTAAATGAATTATTTTTCGAACTTCCAGTTCGCATTGATCTGTACGAGGATCTAAATAAGACAATAACAATGTGTTCCAAGCAATTTCATTTTCCAACTTCTTAATTCCTCCCCCTAATGTTGAAAAAATTGTCTCATTAAAATGACAATCAGCAAATCGTGCAATAAATACATCACCCGTCAGGGGTTCAAGATATCTAATAATTGATGGGGAATCAAATCCGACATATATTCCTAATTGTTGGCTTTTTGGCCCTTAATCTCATATTAATTAATTTTAATTAATTAATATTTTGATAATAACAAACCTGCTTTTATTTATTAATAATTTGAGTATTTTGAAGTATCTATTGTGTAGAGCTTAGAACAACGGTTCCAACACAATTTGAATCACTCAAATCGAAGTTCAAACGAAGAAGATATGGCCGAAACAAGCTTAACGGAAAAATACTCGAGGTGATGATGTGGTGGCCAAATCATCAAAGTGGACCTACTAGAGGAGGATGACAAGTGGAGCAATAGAATAATGACACATGGTGGGCTTTTGATTTTTAGATTGGTTTTAATAACAAAATGAATTTAAAAATAAAATAGATTTAATATTATTATATGTTTGTGTCTAACGGCTAGTTTCCTTTAAAAGAAAATGAATTTTATATTATATTATGTGTGTGTCTAGCGGCTAGTTAAGTTTAAATCTCCACCATTCAATTTTCTTTTACCAACATCTAATGGCCCAAATTGAATTTAGTTTTTACCTACCCCATCTCTTTTTAAACACTTCATCTTCTCCAAATTTTCACAACTTTTATTATTTTTCAATCATCCATAAAACACAAAGCCACCATTGTTGCTCTCTCTCCAAACTTCAATTTTATTCTTTTCATCTTATTCTTAAGAGAGATGTATTGTATTGTGAGGATTTATTTGTTGAGTGCTTAAATTTGTAATTCCACTCTTGAAGAGAGTTTTTCATCTTGTTCTTCATTTCAAACCTATTGTAAGGGTTGCTCTTGATCCCTAAAAAGAGTGGTTGTAACGGTTTGATCCTCAACCGTGGAAAGGATCGGGTTTGTTCTTGCGCCCGAAAAATGAACGTTGTAACTGTTCGACTCTAAGATGTGGAAAGAGTCAAGTTCGTAGTGACATACCCAAGAGGAATTTGGGAAGTGGATGTAGGCCGGTTGTGCCAAACCACTATAAAATTCTCAGTGTCAATTTCTCTATCCCTCTCCTATTTATTTTTGTAAATTAATTTGTTATTTAATTTTAATTGCATGCTTTTGTTGCTTGAGATTGATTGAGCAAATATACTTTGATTGGTAGTTCTAAATTTGCATATCTTTTACCAATCTTATTATTAGAATTAAATAGGGTGCTTGAAAGTATTATTTTAATTATTTGCATAAAATTCTTGTTTAAATTACTTGTTAGTACAAAGTGTATTAATTTATTTAATTGGGTCCACATTAGTAAAAAGTTTTAATAAATTTAAAAAAAAAACCCTAGTCACCCCCTCTAGGGTTGTCATACCGATCCTATACTAATCTCCTTTGAGGTCCCATTTTAGTACGTTGTGGTGGGGCAATTGGAACATATACTGCACAACCAAAAATTCGCAAATGGAAAATATTTGGCTTGTGACCATAAGCTAATTGCACTGGGGAGTATTTATGATAAGATGTCGGTCTTATGCGTATAAGTGACCCTGCATGCAAAATAGCATGACTGCATACAAATATTGAAAGTTTTGCTCTCAAAAGTAATGGTTAGCAATTAATTGTAAACATTTGATGAATGATTCTGCTAAACCATTTTGTGTGTGAACATGAGCTACAGGATGTTCAATACTTATCCCAATTGACATACAATAATTATTAAATGCTTGGGATGTAAACTCACCAGCAATTATTAAATGCTTGGGATGTAAACTCCCCAATATTATCAAGTCGAATGCTTTTGATTGTATGATCAGGGAACTGTGCCCTTAATTTGATTATTTGAGCAAGTAATCTTGCAAATGCAAGGTTTCAACTTGATAATAAACACACATATGACCATCTACTGTATGTGTCAATTAAAACCATGAAATATCTAAATGGTCCACTTGGTGGATTAATAGGTCCACATATGTCACCATGAATTCGTTCTAAAACTGTAGGTGACTTCATTCTCACTTTAGCTGGTGATGGTCTAATTATTAATTTTTCGTGAGAGCAAGCAGCACATGATAATTCATTAGATTGAAGAATCTTTTGGTTCTTTAATGGATGTCCATGAGAATTCTCAATAATTCTTCTCATCATTATTGATCCAGGATGACCCAATCGATCATGCTAAACGATGAATATATCTGAATTCATGAACTTTAGGTTCATTGTTGCATATGTTTCAATTACTCGTATATGTGTATATAATCCATAAGAAAAAGCAGGCAGTGTTTCCAATATACGTTTTCCATGTGAAACAATAGATGTAATATAGAGATATTCTATATTATTTTTATTATTAGTTTCAACATGATAACTATTTTGACGTATATCTTTGAAACTCAATAGATTTCTTTTCGATTTACTAGAGAACAAAGCATTATTAATTGGGAATTTTGTTCATCTAGGTAAAATAAGGTTTGTTTTTCCAAAACCTTCAATCAAGTTTGCAGAACCTGATATTGTATTGACATTTGCTTCCAGCATTGTCAATTTAGAAAAATATTTTCTATTTTTAAGTATGGTATGCGTAGTTGCACTATCTGCCAAGCATAAGTCTTCATTATTCATCTTTGACTCAGCCAAAATATGAGAAATGTCTATGATTCTTCATTAAAAAAAACGATTACAATAATTCTCAAAATTAAAGACAAAACTAATATAAATATTCAAAAATTAGCTTGCAAATGTAGAAGAAAGAGAAAACTAAAACAAAATTACTTTTGGACATTATCATAATCAAAGGAATTATTTGTTACTCCTTCAATAGCATCAATTTTCTCTTCAGGAAACTCAAAAAAGTCTGGAACATCCAAATGTGTCATGTTGGAAGGGTCAAATACATCATCTTGATATGCAAAGTTTGCTTCCACATTTTTCTCTTTCTCCTTCAATGAGGCTTGATAGAGATCAACTAAGTGTTTGGACGTACGACAGGTACGAGACTAATGCCCCCTCATACCACACGGAAGCATTGATTTTCAACACTTTTAGAGCTCTTATTTTGTGGAGTTTCTCCTCTATGATCATTAGTATTTGTGGTTTTCTTGAAATCTGAATGATTATTACCACGAAAAGAATAGTTATTTCTTCCTCTACCGCGGTCACGACCACGACCTCGACCTCGACCATGATTATTTGAAATTATAGCATTCGCTTCAGAAAATGGTGTTGCTCCAGTTGGTCGAGACTCATGGTTTTTCATTAATAGCTCATTATTTTGTTCAGCCACAAGAAGACATGATATAAGTTCATAATACTTTTTAAAACCTCTTTCTCGATATTGTTGTTGCAGGAGCATATTCGAGACAGAAATATATAAAATGTCTTCTCTAACATATCTTCATTAGTAATTTTTTCTCCACATAACAACAATTTTGAACTAAGTTTAAATAATGCGGAATTATAATCACTTACTGATTTAAAATCTTGTAACCTTAGGTGCATCCAATTATAACGAGCTTTAGGAACAATTACTGTTTTTTTATGATCATACCTTTCCTTTAAACTTTACCATAGAACATAGGGATCTTTTACGGTAAGATATTCAATCTTTAGCCCCTCATGAAAATGATGTCGAAGGAAAATCATAGCTTTCGCCTTTTCTTGACTAGAAGTCGTATTTCCTTCTTTAATTGTTTCTCCATGATTCATGGCATCCAAATGAATTTCAGCATCAAGTACCCATGATAAATAATTGTTACCATTGATATCAAGAGCTAAGAACTATAATTTGGTAAGACTTGTCATGGTAAAACTATAGCAAAAAAATGTACTTATATTAGAAATTTAATAAACATATCAAACATGCATTCTAAACAATATAGGTAATTAGTACATGTTGTATTATGTTTTTAACTAATATAAATAACATGCTCAATATATATATGTATTATAAACATGATAGTTATATATAAAAAAAATAGTAATAATAATAAACCATATTGTACATAATACAAAATGCAACAAAATTAATACATAGTGATTTAAAATATACATGTCCATGATCAAATAAAGCTATAATACATATCATAATACATAGCAATATATCAATATTTTTAATTAAATTATCAAGTAATGAGAATTTAGATATGCACATTTCATCCATATATTGATGACAATTCAAATAAATAGATTGCAATATATATATTAACTTTACAACATGCTCATATATATATATATATATATATATATATATATATATATATATATATATATATATATATATATATAATGATTAACAACATGTTTAGATAAAAGTGGTATAATCATTTAGATCAATGCTATGAATGACACAAATAAGTATAAGTTTAGGTAAAATAAAAAAAATTACATGAATAAAAGATCTCATAAGGAATGAACAATCATATTATACATAATATATTATTCTCATACATGAATAATAAAATAAAACATAAATTAAAGAATAAGATAAATTCAATCATAATATTATGTGATTCGAATAATAACTTTGTAAATATGTCGATATTGCATAAAATAACATGTTGTCAATGTTTAAACCATACATAGTGTATATATGATGTATTTGATACATATACATTGTATACATAGAACGTTCATAACACAAAATAAAAGCAAAAATAAAATTAACCTACCTTTCGCAAATGAAAGTGATTGAGTCGTGCTAATAACGTATTATAAAATAAGAACAATACAAAGAACAAAGGATGAACAAAAGAAGTAAAGTAGAGAGAATTAGAAAGTAGAGATAACAATTAGATTCAATTGTGGTGTGTATTATAAAGACACCATACACCACTATTTATAGGACATGGGATGGTATATGTTATAAGATATAATTTAACGAGGGTATGTTACAACATGAAATTCAATAGGAGCTTTATGATATTTGGTAACTTATATACATTATGGATATCTACATTTATATATAACATTTATAATAACTATCTTTTTTGTATGTAATATGTAATTTTATACCACACTTTAAAATTTTAAATATTAGCAATACAAGAATTCTAACATTCTCACATTTTCCTTTAAATTTAGAATTTTTTTTTAAGAAAACAGTTTTCTTTTAATGAACTCTTTCGTAAATAATAATAATGCTATTTTATTATTACTACATTTTCTACCTTTTCAATTTAAAACATTAACTTTCAAATATATTACTTTCTAATTTTCTCACATCTTTTATTCAATAAAAATATTATTTATATGACCTGAATTAGTATAAATATCATGTATTATCTCCTTTATAAGGAGGTTCAATTTTTTCTATCACCATTTGTTATGCTAAAAAAATTCACTATTTATATGAATCATATAAGTTTGAGTTTCTAAGAAAAGAAGGTTTTATTTAAAAGTAAATTATTTAAATTTGGTTGTCTTGTGAAATTTTACTTTCAATTACTTTAATTTGGCTACATTCATTTAAAAAATTCAAAATGTCACATGCATAGCATGTATTGAATGACTATTACTACCAAACACTGGCGAGGCCAAACACGACACTAACAGCTACAACCGAAACACAACGGCTTCAGTGGATGCATCTGTTCCGTCAACTTCCAGCCACCCAACCAATCCTGTTGATCCTGACCTACACCCCTTCTTCTTGTGCCAAAGATCTTACCATTTCTGAAGGAACTCTGATGTAGTGGGATCGTTCGGGTTGTTACAACCTCAAGCAGATAGTTTGAAATTGATTCTAATATTTGAAAACATAAATTACAACTCTATTTTCATTGAATCTTTTATTTTTAAAATTATGTTTTCAAATTCCTTACCAAATAGCCCTTAATTTTTTAATTATGAATATGGATATGGATATGGATTTGTAGAGAGAAATTGTGGATAGAAGCACGTTTTCATTATTGATATTGATATGAATTTATAATTATTTGAATCTAGAAATGAATCTCTAGAGAGATAACATATTAAATAAATAATAATAATAACCTTTTAATTATGGGTATAGATATAAATATGGATCTCTAATTAAGAATTTAGATAGGTGAAAGGAGAATAAAAGAAAAAAAAATGCTAACTTTTTAATTATGAATGTGGATATGGATATGAATCTCTAAAAAGAAAAGACAGATACAAAAAATGCTAACTTTTTAATTATAGATATAAATGTAAATTTCTAATAAATCCAAATGGATCTATAGAGGAAAAGGGAAGAAAGAAAAAATATATATATATGGTGGGAGTTTCATGTAACAACAATGGTGTGAGTTTCATGTAAGAATCAATGAGAATGGAATTGGGGACCCTTTTTGGTGTTGTAGAATTAGGAAAAATTAGAGTATCTTGGTAAATCCTTAATTGACTATGATTAGGATCAATTTTTTTCATTGGTTAATATTAGGATTAGTTTCTTTGATTAACTAATGTTAGGTTAATTTTATTTCCAATTCTCTATAAATAGAGAATTATCTCTTTGTGTTCATAACTTTAAATTGATAATAAAGACTTTGATTTGATTTATGGAGAAAGTTTTTCCTTTACCTCTTAACTTTAGAGTATAATGAAATTACAAGATATTAATGAAATTACAAGATATGGTTAAAGATTCAAAAGTGGAACTCACAATTAATCAATTTACTCCTTCCATTACATTTTGTTTGGAAAAACTCAGTGTGAACTTATAATTATATCAATTAAACCTATAAACATTCATAAATGAATCAATTTATACTCTTAGTAAGAGCTTCCTTTGAGAATCGTCCATACATTTACTCTAATCATCTATTCTGTAAAACCGACATTTGAATAAGTCTATACATGTTTGAGAATTAATGCATGAATGATTTTCAAATGTAATTGTGATGAAGGAACTAAATTGATTAGCTTATGAAAATTTTGGAGTTTAATTGACTCAAATTAAAAGTTTTACACGTTGAAAATCTAAAGTGGGTAACTTGATATACTATGTTGAAAATCTAAAGTGGGTAACTTGATATATTTATAAAAGTTCAATATTTAAATTAATACAATTATTAGTTTAGAGTCTTAATTGATACAACCTTAAAGTTTAAAGATATAAATTGATATTTACCTTTTTTTTTTTTTTGTTTTTTTCATTGATTGACTATACATTTGTTTTGTTTTTTTCATTGATTGACTATACATTTGTTGGTATGTAAAACCATCTTTGAGGAATGGTGAAAAAGTGTAGACATTTGAAAAAGAAAGAAAAAAAAAAACCTTTAGCCTTCAGAATTAAAAAAATAATAATTAAAAAAAAATCTAGAGGCATATAACAAATGAGGAGAGTATTATATTTTATTTTGTATAATAGGATTAAAAAACTCAAACCACATATCACTTAATCACTAAATATCTTATGTTTATGTCAGTTAAACATAACTAACTTATTAAAAAGATACTAATGTCCGCAAAGCTCAAAGCTCGATTAATAAACCATAGCATTCAATAATTTATACACATAACCAATTTCCACCAAACCAATGGTCAGTTTCATATCTGTTTGTTCCAACGGTAGCAAGTAACAAAATCATTTATAACTTTGCTTATTTTTCTCAATTAAAATGAACCAATTTACATCAAATATAATTCCACCGTACGGTATAAAAATTATCCTCAACAAAATCTAAGAGCTGCCAGATCTGTGGAAAAGAGCAAGCCAAAGCCTCTGCCTATAATACAAGCCGCACTAACAAACAGTTGCTGCTAGCTTCATTATTCTTTTCTCAAGTTTTCTCCAAGAATTGGATTTGAAACCACTATTGCTTGTAATTCTCTGTTCCTATGTGCACCATTGTACAAAAGTAATGCTCAAATGATGAAGGGGCCCCATTTTTATGACAACTGGAGTGTATGTTGTGTGTAACAAACACTTCTCTGCAGACTTCCTATGGCCGTATTCTCCAACCACGCTTGGTTAGTTCTTCCCGCACCCGAGAAGCTGCTTCTGCCGTGTCGTTCAGCGGAGGATAACTCCAGCTTTCTGAGATCTGAAATGTTAAACAGGGTATATGAAAGGGGGGATCAAACATCCATAGGTCAACATCAGAAGGGATGTGAAGTATTGACAACATGACTGGTGAACTTTTATTTGGCATCAAACAAAAAAGCCACCACATTAAGATATTCTTTTCAACTTTTTCGTCAAGCAGAAAAGAATAGCCAAACGCTATCAATTATATTGAGAGAGACAAATATACAAGATTGGAATAAAAAAAAAAGTACAGTAGTATAATATCCATAGCTTTCTAGCAGTACACAGAAAAAAATTCTCAAAAAGATAACAAATCCTGAACTAAATGACACAGAAGCATCTTAATATTGCCATGGTCCATGCCTTCAAGAAAAACGCTAAAATGTGTAAATGCAAATAGAATCTGATGACAAATTTTCCTGAATACTGGATAGTGGAATTAACGTAGAGACATGCACATTTTATTATAGTTCTGAAATCAGGCATAATTTTATGAGGTTTCTTGATTTTATTTTATTCCATGCTTATCTATCATTGTCACCGAAATGGCATGAATTGGGTAAACCTGACATGGTAACACAGTTTTTTTTCTTTTAAATTTTATATAACGACTTTCATTCAGAAAAGAATGAACGAATACAAGAGCATACAAAAACAACAAAGAGGGCTCTTCTCTACAGAAAAGGGGACCAATCAAGCAAAATAGTGCCTACAGACAATTTACAGAAAAGCTTCGAATTTGAAGCCCAAAAAGAAATGAGCAACCTAATAAGGGCCCAAAAGTTGCTAGGCTCCTTATTCAATCCTCTAAACACTCTATTACTCCTTCACTCTATTACTCCTTTTACCCCACATGTTTTAAATGGTAATACAGATTGATGTGATCATGGTCACGATCAAACCCATGGAAATCCAATTAGGTGGGAGCAGCCAGGTTGAGCTCAAGAAGAACTTCCAAAGAGCTAACCCAACTGCTTGATCCATGGCGGCTCATAAACCCACGCTCATGTGTAGCACCCTCAGCTCAGTTGACAGACCCCATCTACACACACACCAGATCCACCAGGCGCTTAGCTCAGCCCCAAGCGCACACAAGCCAGGTGCATATTGGCTCATGAGGTCTCCCAAGAGCTGCATACAAGCCACACACACAGCCCACTTGCACGTCAGCTCCCAGCCCCACAGGTCCACCAGTTGCAGCCATTCGAAGACTGTCCAAACTTACAGCAGCCACAAGAAAAGGGCCCATGTTTGCACACCTACGCACACACTCCATCGCCCACGTTGCTTTCGTTCACCCTTATTCTCTCAAAATATATACTCGGAACTTTTTCCCATGCTATTGCTGACTTTATGTTTGAAGAATGTTTTTAAGATTAAGATTATACACTACTACTTACATCAGTTTCCCTTAGTCTTTACTTATACAATTTTAGTTTAAGTTGCATCAATCCCACTTATTTTTAGTTCATACTTCTTTAGAAATTAAAGATGCTGAGAAAATATAAGTATTAAGAACAGATTATGGCTTTAATTAGGCAAGAATTAGATTTTAGTTTTATATTCCTCCTCGGCTACAATTACTTAATGACGTATCACGCCTGCAAACATTATGAATTAGAAAGGACAAACTTGAGGAGAAATGTCCTTCGGCAGAGCCAAACAAGCACGCTAAGATGAGATAAATTCAGAATATTCATTCCCTTATATGTTAGCATTTAATTTTGCAACATTGAGTTAATTAGATCATGAATTCAAAGAGAAGAAAAAACATCGAAAGATGTGTTGGCATGGTCACTAAGTATGTGAAGCATCATGAAACGAGAAAATACTTACATCCTCAGTCCCTGTAAATGGGCGGATGACTCCTCTCTCCTTCAAAGATTTATAGAACGCTGAATACTTCCACTTACAGCGCTCAGTTCCAATGACATAGACAGGCTTCCTGCAATAATAACACGGGAACCATCAACAAACCAGGGTATAATCAACTGTGACTAAAACACTGAAAAAATGAAAGCAGGGGGTTAGTCATGAGACGGACGATCATACCCAGTACTGCAAACCTCACTTATCATGCTAACCGAATCTGCTGTTACAACAAATGCATCTGCCCAAGCTAAATGGCCCATATGCGGATTTGGCTCTGACAAATATTAATATTGAACTACTGAATTAAATTTGTAAATATGGCAACAATACTCCAAAACTACAGACGAATTCATTAAACTCATTTCATAGTAAATGAACCTTGTCTATCCCAGATGTAAACTTTTGGATTATCCCCGAGTTCCTTCACAACAACATTATACACCTGTCAAAAAAAGAATAAGGTATCGTGTAAGATAGGTCACATCTGGATATTGCTAAGATTTTTCCCCCCAGTACTACCTTCTCAGGAGTTCTGTCTGAGAAGGATATTCTGACACTTCCACAGCTTGCAAGAACACTCAGCAAACCAGTTACCAGCTGCTTTGCAAGATCCACACCATATCGACAGCAACCTGCAGAAAATCATATTAAAATTCATGAGCATGATATCTATAATATCCTCAATTAGCATAATCACAAACAAGAATGCTGTGAAAATACGGAGATTGAGACTTATATACAAGTTGTTCATTAGTTCAGACCCGTGGTTCTACTATTGATCTGGGTTGAAATTTATGCAAGTCAATATATCTCCACTTCTCCACCTAGATCCTAGCAACTTACGCACTCCTATGTCATGAATTGTATCTAGTAGCCAAGAGGAAGAGAATAAAGTAAAGGGCGCACAATGCACCAGTACAACCCCTTGGCAATTTTCCATCACATATTTAATGAACAAAACAGGAAAAATAAATAATATAACCAAAATATGTAGCTTCAAGGCATCTGGAAAATGAAGATAATAGCTCTACATTATGGCTGCTATAGGTTTCTCTACATTGCCTTAGCAGCAGGATTTCTTATAGAGTGAACACCCTAAATCCTGCATTGACTTTTGTCCATATAGTGTCAAAAATTATGTTTCTGCAAAATGAAAACTTGATTCTTTGACTCGTCTGTTTTTCCCAAACCTAGTTGATGTCAGACCCTGGGTGCATCTTTCAGTCCCATGCTTTTCCTTTTATGTTTAGTGTGTCTGTACTCTCCAGCATGCAAAAAAAATAACTTTTTTTCCTTTCAAACTTTAGTACACAAACTGGTCCGGCACAGAGAATGACAACAATTTGTCTGTGTTCGCACTCTCCAAATAAGATTGCATCATTATCAACCATCGATGCTTGCACTTGACTACTATTGGAGGACAGCCAGCCTTGTCTGAGCGCAGTCCATCCAGTGGTGTCCTAGTTTGCCACTGATCACATCTAGTCAAACCATGCATCTAACCTAAATGCAACAATGTCTGAAGTAAGTTCTGAATCAACTTTATTTTCTGTAATTGAAATTTTTAAGGATGGGACCATTAATCCGAACAAGCATTGAGCATTCTACCAAAGCGTCAGCATTCAATTAAATGAACAAAACTTCCATTGTAAAATGTTAAAATGTATATTCGTGGACCATTAGTTCTTCAATTACTTGTAGCTTTGTCCCTTCTAAGTTATATTACATTGAATACAATTTTGGAGATTCTTATTTTGAGTTTGAAGTTAGTTTGAGTAGTATTGGCTCGAACTAATGTTTTTTATGATGTCATTGTGGAAGATTCTGATATCAGATTCTTTATATGAGGCTTTTCTTTGTTTGTTATTCGATGAGCAAAATATGGTTGTTTCTTCAAGCAATAATGACAAGATTATTCCGGAAAATATGGCTCGAACCAATCCACTAAGATGCACCCACATTCCTCAGTAACTCCTTTCCCCAAAAAAAAAAAATCTCAAATGATATTCTCCAAATTCTTCACTACTTTTCCAGGACGCTGAAATGTGGATAGGAAATCAAAAAAGGACAGCATTAGCAAAGTAAGCCTCCCTCCTCTTGAGCACACAAAGTTACTCCATTTTACCAACTTTACTATGGTTTTCTCCTCAATAGAAATCCAAAACAAGGAGGATTTTGGATTTTCCCCCGACGGCACTCCTAGGTAGGTCATAGGCCAACTACCACCAGGTCCACCACACATCCCCACTGCTCAGACACAAGCTCATAGTCCGCGAAAATGATCAGCAAATTGGAGATGGCTGATATGAACTTGGCTCCTGCCCACCTTAAAGCCGCTACACCCTCTTTCATAAGCCTTCTCAAGCATTGTACTCGACACATCTGCAACCATCACAAAAAGAAAGGGGGCCACAGGATCTCCTTATCCCGATCCTCTTGAGGCCCAAATAATACACCCTTTTATCCATTTGATCCATCTTTCAACAAAGTGTTTTCTTCAAAGGACTTCCAACAAAAGAAAGATCCCAGTCCACCATATCGTAAGCTTTTCCCGAAGTCCAACTTAATGACCCAACCTTTCTTCTTGCATTTATAATCATCCACCATCTCATTTTCAATAAGAATGGAGTCAAGGATTTGTCACCCTGACACAAAGGCCGATTGGTTCTCCTCATTCTGTTTGCAAGGACTTTGGAACGACCTTATGCATATTTTGTCACTAAGCTTATGGGAAACAACTTTAACCACTCTATATTTCTTAGGAATTAGATAAGGATAAGTTCTTCAAATGTTTATTCTCTTCTATTTTTTGGGCTTTACTTTTTTGGGTTATTTTGTCTTTCTTGTTCCGCTAGTAATTTGTATCCTTGAACACCTTTTTCCTTTTCATATATCAAAGAAAATTTGTTTCTGGTTCAAACATATACATACAATTTTTCTCAAACCAGTTAGTCGTCGACTTGTCGAAATGTTTTGTAGAAAATTCACAATTAATATAATGTCAACAACAGACCTAAATTCAATCAAAGACGGATACCAACAGACAACAGCTGAATCTACTCATACATCATAGTACAAAAAAAATCATTCAGCCTACTATATAGAAACTCATACACTAGGGATAATAATATAATTATTGCAAAAGCAAATAAACAAGGAATAATTCATTTTTATAGGAAATGATTATCAACAAGGTATACCTAATGTTTTATAAACAAAGAGAACGGGGGATAACAGAAAATTTGATTAAGACTGAGTAAACTCACTTGTTGGCCCTCCTATGTTGACCACCAATAAGGGTTTTGGAAGAGGCGCAAACACATCATGCCATGCACTAGCTGCACTACGTAATGCAGCAAAATCAATCTGATGCAGGGCTCCAACAGTCAAGACCTAAATTTTGAAAATTTTAGAACGGACCGTAATTTCTCAAGAAGGGAACATGACATTATAAGCCTAAAACATCGATTGAAGAATAAAAAGAGATATGGTCAGCACGCTTACGACATGTTGATCTGGTGGTTCCCGTGGAGTTATCCACTTCCTTATAAATCGAGGAACTTGCTCTTGTGCTTGAGGAGTTAAAGGATAATAATCATGATGAGGGGTGATGACCATGTCAAACCGATTTAAATGCGACCTTGGATGTTGAATCTAAATCCAAAAAAGAAAAGAAAAATATATATTTTTTATAAGAAAAATAAAAGATAAAATAAGAACTTGAAACTTCAGTATTCCTTAAGGAAAAATATCCGCTAATCAAAATACACAAAAATCAATATGAGCAACAGTTGCAGCTACATTAAAAATTATGCAAACTTGGAAGTTTTTTCAATCTGATAATGTCCAATAACGCTGGAGAGTGCTTCAAGCATTGCTTCATACAAATTTTTAATAACACAAAATACAACTTTTATTACGAATATACAAATAGGAAGAGATGCAAGAAAACGAAAACCCAGAGGAGATAGTGAAACTCAAAAACCAACTGAATCAAACCCTACAAAACTCAGTAACTCCCCCAATGAGTAAAGAACATTTTTTTTAAGAAAATGCCACTTAGAAGTTGAGAGACCCCTAAAGAAACATATCTACACAGAGATCGAAATTTATTCTTCATCCAATAAAATAGTTTTTTCCAAAAATATTACAAAGCATGCCTTCCATATCCCAACTTGATGTAGCCTTCTATCTTTCCATCAAAGGCCGAGAAACCAAATATTTCCTTGGAACAACATACTAGAAAATGAAGGTTGAACCAAAAGTTTTTTTTTATAGAATCAACAACTTTCGTTGAGAAAAAGGAAAGAATACAAGGGCATCCAAAAAAACAAGCCCATAAAAACATCGCTTCTAAAGAAAGAGATTTCAACTACGTACGATGTTACCTAGAGAATAATTACAAGAAAGCTTCAATACTGAAGCCCAAAGCGATACATCTCACTAAGGACCAAACCTCACAAAGGTCCCTCTCCCTACCTTTGAACACTCTATTGTTCCTCTCTCCCCAAATATCCCAAAACACAGCGCAAACCACAAAAAACGACCTTACTCTGAAAGGCAGATGGAGGAGGAACTCCCCAATCATTGCATGAATATCCCTTTGGCCAGCAATCCAAACATCAAACTCCTGCAGAAAGTAACTCCACACAGACCTCGCATACTAACAATCCCAGAAGAGATGATCCGGATCTTTCTCCGCCTTCCGACAAAAAATACAGCAAAAAGGATCCATTAACAAGGTTATCTTCCTAGCAAGCCTATCTAAAGTGTTCACCCGACCAAGCGAAACTTGCCAAGTAAAGAACTTGATTTTCTTTAGAATCTTAATCCTCCAGACCACATCAAAGACCGACTCACTAACAAGAGAGGGATCCAACCACCACCTAAAGAAAGACTTGCACTAGGGACAAGCTCCAAACACGAATATCCCTTCTTCCAACCCTAAAAATGCACTCCTCCAACAAAGAGAGAAGAGACAACCTCCGTCATTTCCAAAAGCAAAAGCAAAAGAGCAAAGTAAAAGAAGGTAAGTTGAGTCCTCAACATGAGAAATCTCATCGACATGTAACCATAGGAATCAAACCTTCTTAGAAGCATGTGTAGTTCAAATCTTTCAAAAAGGATTAAGGAGAGACAACAAGAAATTTAAGGCCTGTTTGATAGGGAATTTAGATTCCTTTTACGTTTTCAGATTCACTAAGTTCAGCAAATATGTGTTTGGTTAACAGCTTAAATTCTGTTTTTGAAAACTGTTTTCAGATTCTGTGATCCAAAATCGTACAAATTCTGAAAAGTGAAAGCAACATTTTTATGTTTTTAGTGTATTCAGATTTCAAATTTGAATAATGCAAAATTATATTAAAAAAATAAATAAATAAATAAACAATAACAAATATAGTATTTCATTTTATAAACCTAATTATGTTTGTTAAATTAAAATCTACATTATAAATTATATGATATTACAAAAATAATAATTATACAAAAGTTTTAACATAAACCAAGTTTATAAATTAATTCATAATAGTTTATATACAACCTAATATCTAGTAAGTAACTATAATTAATTTTATGGTTCATAAACATATGATCAAACACATTTTGAACAATTGTTTAAACTAAAATTTAATTTTTGAATCCGCGACAAATACATATCTAAAAACATGAAATACAACTCTATTTTCATTGAATCCCTTATATTCAAATCACCTACCAAATAGGCCCTTAGGATCCTAACATTTAATTCTTGATTCTAGCACTTTCTAATGCTCCACATCAGTCATGTAATTTGTCAAGACAACTAAGAATCGTACAAACGGCTAGACAATGATCAACTCTCACATAATTGAAGAGCAAGAACTTTGTACCAATAATCATGGAAATATCTCCCAACAACCACGATCAAGCATCTCAACAAATATAATGTCAGACAAAAGTTCAGCCTTCAATTACATGCACAAACTCCTTGATAATAAAATAGCCTAAACTACCAACCTCCAAAACATGAGAACACGAAACAAGAGCAAGGGGTAATTGACAAAAATGAGACAAATTTTCAAATAAACGAGAAACTTGATCCCCCCTTTAACACGCACAAAACAAAACCAAAAAAGGAAGGGAGGGAGGGAAAAATATTAAGTTTTTCTTCATGTGAACAAGCTTTTATACCATAATGTCCAAAATTAAAGTACTTACAAGTTTACTCAATAATCTCTCCCTCTCTCCTGGATTGGAGTTTTTGCTGGTAGCAACATTAATGAGGCAGAACCGTCAAACGAGTTTGTCTTGTGAGTGTTCTGGAGATCAAGACGTTTTTCATAAATCAGCAGCTCTGACTAAAGATCGGTCCACTTCATGTCCGTTCTTCCTTGAATCGTAGCAACGATCGGGTTGTACTCCTCATCAAGCTCTAAAAGAACTTGTGAGATCAAGGCCCTTTGTGGAATAGAGCTTCCAGCTTACTCCAGATTCTCAGAATGAGTTTTCATGATACGCAGGTAGTCACTCATTTTTTAGACCCCTTTTGGGTAGATTGAAATACATGTCTCAGATAGTCTTCCTCAGCCCGTGATTGAACTCCAAACAATTCTTGTACAGCCTCCTATAAGCTTTTAGCAGTTTCGTGACCCATCACCTGTGAAGCGAATTCTGGAGTCATTGAGTTGTAGAGCCAACCCAGGAGTAGCGGGTCAGTTGCAACCCATAACTCATATTGTGGATTAACAGAGGTTTGAGAGGCAGCCGATGAACTTGAAGTTACAACAGTTTGAACCTCAGAGGATGGCGCTTTCTGGGTTGCGGCAGCTGCATAGGAGGGAGCAACTAAAGTTGTTGGTAGAGTGGTAGCCACCTCAGGTTGAACAAACATAGGTGGGCAAGCTTTTTCTCCAGTGAGATGCCCAAATTCACGATAACTCCTCAATATTGGTAAGGCCAAGTTCTTCCATAGGAGAAAATTACTTCTATCAAGCTTGATGGAGGTAATTTGGTTTAAAAGTTGATTCAGAGGTGGGCTGCTGTAAGTAGGGTTTGCAAAGGTTCCATTGATATTAATGGAGGAGGAGGCATTGGCCATTAGGTAACCTTTGATACCAAGTACAAGTTTTAATCCCAAGACAAAAGAAGTATAAAATAATAGAAAGAGAAGGAAGAATTCAGACACAACAGCAGCTGCCAAAATACTTTTCTCAACATATTTCTCTCTAGTCAAATCACAGACTATCATTAACTATTTATACATGAAAGAGGGAATAAACCCTAAAAGAAAGAGAAGCGCAGAAAAGACAATTTGTACAAATAAAATAATATAGACAAAGTGTTTTCAAATACATTCAACACGTGATGATTTTTCTAGAATTTCCACTTCATTGATGTTGTGCCTTTTGTCCTTCTTCTTCACAGGTTTGTCTAATGTGTCTACACATTTTGTACATGAGGTTATATGGCTAATATACATATGAGATTGATTAAGCTGTACATAATGTTTATATATTGGCACTATAGTGATAGGCGCAGAATCCAATAGATATTAGGTTCTTCAAGTAGAATAATATCATCAAATGATGGAGCATCTATAATAATCGATGATAGAGAGGTATATTATTATTTTGTTTTAAATGAAATTATGTATTTGTTAAACATTATGGTGTATATTTGACTACTCTGATAAAACTTTGGAGGGTGAACGTGAACAAATACAGCAAGATAGAATCCTAGAATTAGGGGTCTCGAATATAGATCAATTCTATAGACGCCTATTTAGGAACATTGACGAAGCATTTGTGCCTATAACAATAGTCATGCCACAAGGTGTGGAAGAAAATGAGCCCCAAATGGTAGGGACACAAATTGTACCGTATGATGAATCTTCACAGGTATATTTTCTATATACTGATATCTAGTTCAATCTAAAATGTTGTTATAATGTTGCTTATTTATATATCTGATGTATTTAGTAGTTAGAATAGTTTGTCCTTTATTTTTAAAACAATTTTCTAATCGATTCTTTAAGTTTAGAAACTGTTTTAAACCAGTTCTTTAAATTTTTGCATTTGTAATATTTTTCTTTAAGTTACCCTTGGTAACTAACTCTTGGCTAGTTTAGTATTTAAACCAAGCTGCCCTAGCCATTTTAATAAGATTAGAAGCATTTTCTTTAGAATTAGAAATTCTCTCTCAACTTGACTCATCAAGTTTAGTATCAGAGCCCTTCGAGTTTGGGACTCCATGGCTAGTAAAATCGCAGTTGACACCGGCAAGGGGAAGGTTGCAGAGACTGCTTTCTCCAAGGACTACTACTGCCTGATTGTTGGCTATTATATTAAAGAAACCATTGGAGAAATGAATTCTGAAATTGCTTAAATAAATTTAGCAATAGACAGAATATCAAGACAAATTAGCTAGTCTTGACTGCTATTCCACGACAACAAGAAGAAAACAGAGGAGAGGAAAGAAGGAGAAGAAACCTACTAATTTTTTTATTACCAAGATTTCAAGAAGCAATCTTGGAAGACCAAGATTATGAGTTTTCATCCAAGGAAGACGAATTTTTTAGACACCACCCGTTGGATAGACGAAACTTATGAAGATACCATGACCAAGACCATCATAGTGTTATGGTCATGAACAACATTATTTGATGCTCCACTGTCAACATACCATCCTGGATCTATCACTGACTCAGGCGTTGCTATGAATGGATTCGTGTTCTGAGTAGCCATGAAGGCTTGATTCGAGGAAGGTGCAGATGTATTAGGCCCATGATTAGTTAAGAAGTTACCTGAGAGAGCACCTCGACTATTCTGACCAACATTTTGATTAAGATTAAACTATCTGTTGAGACGATAGCACTGTAGTGCTATGTGACCAAGTTTTGAGCATACTTGGCATATTGGTCGATTGTTTCCATTTCCATTCCATCGGCCTCTCCCTCTACCTCTGCCATTCCCTCGTTGCCCATTGTTCTGTTGTTGAGGGGGTCTGTTACCACTGAACAGATTTTGGTTTTGCCTTTGACCTCTCTCTCTAATATTTAAATGCAGAATTTCACAAAAAAAGAGTGCGACTACTTCTCTGAGGGAGTGCACCAATGGCCTTCTCTCCCAACTTTAAGGCTACTTTTGCTAAAAAGCCTAAAACGATTGAGGTGTAGGATTGCCAAGGAACTTTTCATCCCAATCAATTCACCCATACAGCCATACTAGGATGACGTTGTTCCCCTTATTACCAATATCATCCCATTCATAATGTCATCTCCTTTTTAATGGAGAAACCAACTCCAGTGAAGATAAATAAAAGCAAAAGCATGAGCAGTACACACAACACAAGCCTGATTAAGAGAGCTGGAAAATAATGACAAAAATTAAGCTAAAAAAAAAGGGATAATTATGAAAGGTATTAGTCAAAAACATCCAAAGGAGTCCCTATGGGGACAACCGATAAAAACATCTAAAGGAAGCGATTGAAATGTCCCAAACTCCAAACCTCCTTCCAGTACTCCTTTAAAACCATGTCCATCCTCCCCAACCAAATACTCGATAGGATTGCAAAAAGAAGTAGCTTGTAAAAGAACTTTTCTATTCCCACAATGATCATCAAACATATCCCATAGCCAAATACAAGTAACATATAAAATATGACAAAGAATGATAACTACCATACCTGCACAACAAAAACATTCTCTGATACCAGTCGTCTAATGGAACTCGTAATAGTTATGGTATCCCTACCAGATGCAACCACCAATAAAGGTCCATCCCTGGAAATTATACAAGCACACATCATAAATGAATTCTGATAATCAAATTCTTCCCTGTAAAGATATTCGAAAAAAAGAATTTACTTTTCATAAGTCTCCCGAGCCATAGATACAATATGCTTCAAGTCAGCTTCTAAAATGCATGACAAGCCCATGCTTCCACCATTTTCTGAAGATAGAGGCACAAGTTTCCTCCCTTTGGATCGCACCAAAATCCGAGTGTAAACACCTATCAGGGTCATGATATAATCTAATTTTTTGTGAAGAGAAACTGGAAGCCAGTGGAGCCAATCATTTATTCCTCCTCTAGGCCTTGTAACCCGCTGCATGTGAGGGAAGCACATTTTAGATACAGTTGTTAGTCTCAGGAGTTCACTATAGATGCCCTCAAATACTGAAAAAAAGATGATGAGTATTTCTAGTTTTAGGATTTCCTAAGGTAATCAAACCTGGAAATACCAAAGTTGCTTCCTAATACTAAATAAATGTAACACCCAGTCCCGGATGCGAATGCACGTAACAGCAGTACCCACAGTACCCACCCAATTAAACTGTAAAGTTCAATGACTTCCATACGAAAACAACTCAACCCTCGAAAAAGATGAATTCGCAGAACTTACATAGAGCACATGTTTGTCAGCCAGGCCAAGCGCTTGAACCAAACCGATACACTGATTCTCAGAACCGGGAGAGCCGTTACCGATGACAACCGCGCGCCTTATAACGCCATAAACGCCGCCTTCAAAGATTTCTGCTTTGGCCATAGTAGGGCTAGGTGGTTCCTTCAGACGTATCGGTCTCATCGATCACTATACGATTATTTCAATCAATACCCAAAATCTTGCAGACAAATATCAACTTCCAGCAACAAACGTAAATAGGAAATTGAAATTCAGATGAAATTCAGAGTGAAGAGGAAAACTTGCGCAGTTCTGCAGAATAACGGCGATGGGAGTTCCCCCTTCGACTAGGCTTGCGTCTTCCTTACTTTTCTTCTTCCCATTTTTAGATTTTCCTTTTCCCCCTTTCTTCCATTAGCATTAAATATTATTTTGGTCTTTTCCTTTTTTTTTTTTTCTTAACAATATATGGGGAGTCGAAGATTTTATTTTATGTTTACCATATTTTTTCTTTACAAGGTTTCAAACATCGATGTCGATAGAAATATCGACGTCTCGATTTTATGAAATACCGATATTCTATCGATATCGATGAAAATTTTAGAAAAATTTATGGAAATTGATAGAAATTCATAGAAATTATTATAATTAATTAATGAAACTTTGATTGTGGCTTAATTAAACTATAACTAACCATTTTTATTTACAATTCGTAAGACAATATTTAGATGTCTATTGTACATATCTGAGTAACTATTGATATGAGATCGTAAATTTAAAAAAGAAATGAAAAAATAACTACACAATAATAAAAAGTTTATAAATATTTTGAGGTAAAATGATGTGAAAATTATGAAAATTTTGGATGGTAAAAGAAAAAACTCACATCAATTCAATTTTGAGGTGAAGTGATGTGAAAATTTTATGAAAAAAGTTTGATTGAGCTTAAAAATAAATATAGATTATTTTTTGTGGTTCTTTCAAATTCAATTTATTTATAAAGGAAAGTTTTGAATAAAAAAATGAAGCTAAAAAGTTGAAAAAAGTTGGAAATTAAAAAAAAAAAAAAAAAAGTAGCACATAAATGACATTGGCATGTGAAGCTATAGAATTGTGTCTACCATAAAATTGAAATTTTTGAATTGAGCTAAAATAGCTAGTCAGAAGAAAAAAAATTGAAATTTTCTCAAAATGTCGAAATTTCATCGAAATGGGGAATTGGAATATTCTCGAAATCTCGAAATTTTGATGGAAATTTTCCACTATGGGTGAGAGAACCTCTAATTTCGAAGTTGGAGTCAATATCTAATTTGAGAGTAAAGTGCTCATTTTGGCATTTTAGTCCATAATCTTCAAAGTTTGTTCTACTTTAATTCCTAAACTTCTTTTAAACAACTTTTATTCATAAACTTTTCTACTTTAATTCCTAAACTTTCAAAGAAATTGGATCGGGTAGCCATCAATTAAAGTTGCATTTATTAAATTAGCAAATATCATAAGAATTTGTTCGACGAGATTTCTGGAAAAATTTAATTCGTGGAATTTGAACTTTATATTTGAATTGATTTCAATATAATATAGTGAGTACAATCTCTAATACATAATCCTTCAAAAAGCAAATTTTAATCCTTAAGCTTGTTGATCTTCTTGGATGATCGGCACATGGGCTTCTTGATCTTCTTAGATGATTGATTCTTGGATGATCAGCCTTTGGGCTTGATGATCTTCTTAGATGATTAGCCTTTAAGTTCGATGATCTTCTTGGATGATCAGCCTTTTGATGATCTTCTTGGATTATTGACCTTTAGGTTTTATGATCTTCTTAAGGGAAGAGTCTACGGACTTGTTGATCTTGGATGATCGTCTCGGATGACTTTAAGAGCTTTAGATAGTCTTCTGATCTTTTGGAAATCTTCTGAGCTTTAGTCTGAGCTTGCTTTAGTCTGAGCTTTAGTCTTTAGAACTTCAGGAATAGTAGAAGTTGGGAGCTTCGGTCTTCAGATCTTGAGAATTTGAGAGCTTCAATCTTCAATCTTAAGAGCTTCAGTCTTCAGATCTTAAGAGTTGTGGTCTCCAATTCTTTAGAACTTGAGAGCTTTCACAGCTTCAGTTGCCAAAATTTTCAACCTCCCCTAAGACCGCTATTTATAGAGGTTCCTCATGGGCTTGGGCCCAATATTTTCTTTGGCCCAAATTTTTTCATAATGGGCTTGAATTGAGTTAGACTTTAGGCTGGAATGACTTTAATTACTCGGCCCAATCCAATTTATAATTTCCACAAGCTCGGATTTTCAATGTGATGATGTGGCAAAATTTGGTTGGCCAAAATCTCTCATTCAACAAATGCCCATTTTCGAGATTTATGCATGTCTATACGGTGGGTGAATCTCGAAAAATATAATTTGAAATCAAAGTATGATTTTGGCTTCTTTTCGTGCATCACCTTAATAAAAATATGAATTTAGCTCAAAATTTTGATTTGAATTTAATTTCTCATCCAACAAATGCCTATTTTCGAGATTTATGCATGTCTATACGGTGGGTGAATCTCGAAAAATATAATTTGAAATCAAAGTATGATTTTGGCTTCTTTTCATGCATCACCTTAATAAAAATATGAATTTAGCTCAAAATTTTGATTTGAATTTTGTTTGCTTGACACATTTTTTTGCCAAGTAAATAAAAAATAAATTTTTGTCTTTAATTTAGACTAAAGTAGAATTTATGCTCCACTTTAATTACAAATTGAATTTTGAGTAATATCCTAAATTCTACTTTTTTATTTATTTTTTTATTTGGCAGCTACCCAATTCATTAAATTTGAAGAACTTCGCTCCAACCTAGATTTGGAGAATTCTTAGGAGTGCCCATATTTTGATTTGAGACAACACTTAAATTAAGCCGAAATTTTGACATTAGGGTAAAATTTGGTTGGTACCCGAATCTTGGCTTGAACTTGGAATATGATTTTAATTTCATTCCACTTTTGACTTTGGGAATACAATTTGGGATCAAATCAAATTTTGATTGTGATGCATTTGATTTTAGAATATAATTTAAATGCAATCGAGAAATTCATTTGGATTTGAATTAAAATCCCATAAAGATTTAGAATACAGTATTACACCCCCATTTTGCTTTGAGCTGAGATGAAGACTTCCTTGAATTTTAGTTTTGAATTTGTTTGACTTTTAACCCAATTTCGATATATATTGAGTAAAATTTGTGGAATATTTTGAAGAATTTTCCTTTTGACTTGGAATAAATGTCAGAAATAGAATCTCGTTTGAATTTTCTGAGCACTAGATTTGAAGTAGAATCACAATCTTCAATTGAAATTAAATCCATCAACTGCCCCAAAATTTGAAGGATTTAGCAGTTTTATTTGAGTTTGAATGTTAGTTGCAATTTGATATTACTCCTTTATAAATAGAAATCCACATATTCTGAATTCTTCCATCCTTTTAATGCTTTTTTTTTTCAATGGAAGACTCCACTTTTTTTTCCTTCACCATCAATTTGGTTTCTGACTCTTTTTTATTTTTCTTGTTGCCACTCCAATGCAGTCGTGCATTGCCAGATGTCGTGTCGGAGGTGGGTCTTGCTGCCATCGTTTTCCTTTCTGTCACTTATCTGTTGTTGTCGCCGTTAGACGCCACCGATGTCGTGTATTCATGCCACATCATTGCCGTCATTGGTGAATGGTGTACCGTTCACCGGTGAGTCGCATTGCAAGCAGGAGCGAGATAGTGTCAAGAGTGGTGGTAGCATTAGTTCTTCGCCGACGTCGAAAGGATGAGTTGAGAGAGGGACTAAGAGTTGAGATACGGAGAGAGAGAAACTGTAGAGAGCGTGTGTGCAGAGATAAAAGAAAGGACGGGAACTTTAGGATTTTTTTTTAAGAACTTTTCTTTTCTTATTTTTTTTTATCCTTTTTTCTTTTTCCCTTTTTTCAATTTTAAAGAAAATTTTCTTTTAATTTCTTTTTAATCTTTCTTTTTTTTTTTTTTTTTTTAATTGATCTCTTTTTTTTTCGTTTTTTTCTTCTTTTTTTAAAATTTTTTTTTTGATTCCTTTCTCTCTTTTAGAAACAAACCCAATTTATTTTGAGAATTGAATCTAACATTTTAGGAAATTCACTCTTTTTTTTATGCTATAATTTTATTATTATTTTTTTAGTCCACAATTTTTTAATAACTTGTCCCTACTTTTTTTTACCGGAAGTGGTGTAGCTTGAAGTCATCAAGCTTAAAAGACACAGGCTTGAACTTGGAGATGGAGCGCACCGAGCTTGAACTTGGAGATTAATCTGTAAAGGTCTGAGCGATTTGGTTTGCCACTACAAGAAAATTGACTTTTCCCAACGAAAGTTTTTCCGACGCTTTGTAAGACTAAGGCGTCGGACAAAGTACTTTTTTCCGACAGTGAAAAGGTATTCCCGACGGTCATTTTAGAAAAATTGGTTTTACCGACGCCATTGTCTTTGGCGTCGGAAAAGCTTTGAGAGAGAAAAAAAATTAGGTGTTTAGCCCGACGCTTCACATAGGCCGTCAGGATATGTCCATTTAAAAAAAAAAAAAATCTTCGGAAGAGCTTTTAAAACACCTTCCAACTTTAAGTCCCTCCCCCACCCAATTTTTTCCCCTCATTTTTCCTTCCCTCTTCTCTTCTCCCTCCATCCACCACCCACCCCACCAGCCCCCTGCAGCCCCACCACACCCAGCCAAATTTGCACCCCGGTTAGCCCCCTCCTCTCACTGCCCCCACACCCACCCACCAGCCTCCCTCCTTTTCCACCGTTGGCCACCCACCAGGTATGATTTTTTTAAAAAAAACAAATTTAATATTCTTAATTTCAAGTTTAAATTTTGTTATTTAATTTTTATTTTTAATGTTCTTAATTTCAAGTTTAAGTTTTGTTATTTAATTTTCATTTTTAATGTTCTTAATTTTAAGTTTAAGTTTTATTATTTAATTTTCATTTTTAATGTTCTTAATTTCAAGTTTAAGTTTAAGTTTTGTTATTTTATTTATATACTTGAGATTAGTAAAAGGAAAAACTTTATAAATTACGTTAATTGTTTTGTTTTGTATATTGGTATTAATTTGTGATTAAATATTACTATATGAGTGAGTGAATAGTTGAGTTAATTTGTGGTTGAATATTGTTATACAAGTTGAGGGGATTGTTGAGTTAATTGATTTGTTTTGTATGTTTGGTGTTAATTTGTGGTTTATTATTGTTGTTAGATTATTTTGGATTAACTTATGGTTGAATTATATGTATATTAATTTGGAATTGTAGAATAATAAGTCCACTTCCTTTTGTCATATTACATTAAAAACATTATATCTTTCAAACATTTCAAGAAATAAAAGACTTTATAAAATTAGTTGTAAGTAAAAATAATTAAATCAAGTAATTGTATCTAATTTTTAGATAATTCTAAAAAATATTTTAATAGAACGCTCTCTTCGTAAAAGAGTTGTAAAGATAAACAACTCTTCTAACAAGCAACTCTTCCAATAAAGAATGGATGAAACTTAATGAATTGAAATTATAAGTTTTAGTTATTCATTTGCCTCCACTGCCCAATCTTGTTCATAAAGAAAAATACTCTTCTAACAAAACTTTAATTATTAGAAATTGAAACTATGAGATTATTGTCTAAATCATACAGGTTTTAACTTATAACATATTATGTTCGTGTTGGGTCTAAAGATATATAATTAAGAATGGATAAAGAGTTGATTAAGATTAAGGATAAGTTATCAACTGAGTATGCAGAAGAAGTAGTTTGATTCCTTGAAGTGGCGAAACTTCTTGTTAATAACTCAAAAAAAAAAAAAAAAAACTAGATGTCCATGCAAAAAATGTATGAACGCAATGTGGGAGCCAATAAATGTAGTTGAACGGCATTTGTTCATTAATGGAATATCTCCATCGTATCATCAGTGGGTATATCATGGAGACCCAGTTGACTTATCTAGGGGATACAAGAGTTACACATCTCAATCGACATATGATGATACAAGTACGATAGAGTTTAATGTTGTGGATGAAGAAAATGAAATGTTGAATATTATAAATGATCTACAATGTCCAATAGCCGATATAAATGTCGAAAATAATGGGAATGAGATGCCCAACAATGCCCAAGAAAGAGAAAAAAAATCAAGCTTATTTGAAGACTTAATAAATGAATCACATAATCAATTGTACCCTGGTTGTACAAAGTTCTCTTCATTGATGTTTTTGGTGAAATTGATGCATATTAAGGTTCTTAACGGTTGGACTAACAAGTCGTTCGATTTATTACTTGAATTGTTAAAGGAAGCATTTCCTATGGGAACATCTATACCTAGGCCATTTTATGACGCTAAAAGAAAATTATGTGACTTCGGACTAGGTTATGAGTCTATTCATGCTTGCAAATACGATTGCATCTTATATTGGAAAAAATTTGTCAATTGGCAACGGTGCCTAGTGTGTGGTGAGTCTCAGTACAAAGTTGATGATGGAAAAGGTAAAAAAAATTTACATAAAATTTTACGACATTTTCCTTTGATACTTGAGATTAAAGCGGTTCTTTCTGTCGCTACGGGTTTACGACGTGGAGCGGCCGACGTTATTCCCAAGAGGAGGAAAATGGAGTCGCCACCCGTCTTGATTTAGAGGGTGTGACTAGACACCCAAAAGTATGCCAAATTGGTCTGCAAAGAAAAGATAAAGGGTTCGGGGGCCTTTTGTGCATGGGGAAGGTATTACCACCCCATAACACTCGTTCGAAGAACGAATTTTTATTTTTCTCGTGTTATTAAAGAGAGGCTTTTTTCTAAGAAAAAATATTTTTTGTTTTGATTTTTAAATGTCTCATATTTTATTGATCACTATTATTACCAATAATGAATAATAATTATGAGTGGCCAAAGGCCATTAGAAAATTTATTTTGAATTTAATTTGTCATCCCAAAATAAATTTTTCACCTCAAGAATATTAAAAAAGTCAACATCTTGACATCCTAATCTCCATCATAGGAAAGTTTTTT
This sequence comes from Lagenaria siceraria, assembly GCA_002890555.2. Taxonomy (NCBI): domain Eukaryota; kingdom Viridiplantae; phylum Streptophyta; class Magnoliopsida; order Cucurbitales; family Cucurbitaceae; genus Lagenaria; species Lagenaria siceraria. Next base: position 15,559,007 of record CM016487.1, read on the forward strand.
TTTAAAGATTTGGTATAATTATATAAAATATTTATAAAAAATATTTCGCAAAAATATTTATAATTTTTAAAGGAAAGAATTTTTGCTGAAGATCAATGTTGATTAGTTTACTTATTTTTAAAAAAATGGAGAAAATAAAAACGTTTTAAAGAAAAATTATTTTTGAAAGGAAAGAAATTTTATAAAATCGAGTTTACTTTTAGAAAAATATTTATGAATGATTATAGAAGTATTCAAATTTTATTTTAAAGAAATAAATGTCTTTTCTAAAAAAAAGTTTTTTATGTAATGCATTTTTGCAACAAATATATATTTTTGTTTTATAAGAATAGAATAAAATACATGTGTAAAAGAAATTTTTTTTTTTTTTATTAAAAGTTGGTTTAAAAGATGACATATTAACATCAAATCTTGGCATCCCAAGATATTGATTTCTCACCTCTAGAATCCAAGTATCGACATCCCGAGTATTCAAGATTCCGTCATTGGAAAGTTTTAACAATAATTTGTTCAAAGATATATATAATACAAATATTAGGAATTTAAACAATTATATCATTAACAATATATCTTATATAATATACAAGGGTAATCATGGATGAAATTTAAAAGTTAAAGTTTAAGGCAAGGTTAATCAACTAAATAAAGATCTAAAACATTATTCATGAAATTTAAACTTTACAAGCAACTCAAAATATAAACAAATAAATTGGTCTATATGAGGCACAAATAAAATTGGTCTAAATATGATGCATAAATGAAATTGATCTAGAATAATATTGCTAAAATATACAAACAAATATGTAATTAAAAATGTCCTATTTAGAAATAGGTAAAACTCACCATTTTCGACAATTTACGATCGTGAACCCTTCTTTTTGAGGTGCGGGAAAGAAAAGAACAAACTATAAAGAGAAAATTAGGTTGAGTGATTGTTGGAGGAAAAAAAAAGAAAGAAATTTAGAAAATAACATAAAATCAAAGGAGATAAGGAGAGAAAACGTGAGAGAAAAATTGAGAGAAACCCTAAAATCTTTTTTGGTTTTTAGTCTATGTATTGTATGTGAGAAAGATGAAAAATCTTTTGAGAGGAAAAGAAAAAGTGAAAGTGTATATGTGAGTGAGAAAGAGAGAAATGGCTAGAGTTTCTGTGCGTGTTGTGTCCGTGGAATGTGTCCCAAAAACCTCAAATTTATAGAATTTCCAAACCGATTAGGAAAAAATAAATAAAATCAAATTTAAAAGAAGAAAAATATGTTGGTTTAAATATTTATTCCCAAATTTAATTAAATACAATTTTTCCATAAACAAAAGATTTGATTAATCAAAATTTTATTTTCTCTAAAAAAATCTTTTATTTTTATTTGATTAAAACATTAAAAGCTTCAAAATTTTATTCTCCCTAAATCACAAATATGAGAAAAAAATGATAAAGAAAGTCTTTTTTATTTTATGAACATAAAAAAAAAATTCTAAATTCATTTTCCTAAAACGCAAAAATGAAGAAGATATTTTATTTATTTATTTTATTTAAATAAAAAGAATGCAAATTAATTTTTTGTTTATTTTTATATAAACGCTAGAAAATTCGAAATTAGTGAGAAAGACACAAAATTACACAAAATAAAAATGATGAAATAAAATTGTGGACAAATTTAGGGGTCTACACTTTCCATTGAAACATATTGCTTCTGAAATGAGGTGACATAAAGATAAATGTGTTCAGACGAATGGAGTATTACAACATCCAGCTAATGTTGAAGGGTGGAAGCATTTTCCTCAGTTTGCTTCAGATCCACGAAACGTTCGTTTAAGACTAATTTTAGATGACTTTAATCCCTTCAGGAATATGAGTACTTCATATAGTATGTGATGTGTGGTGCTTATTCCTTACAATTTGCCTCCTTGGAAATGCATGAAAGAGACAAATTTTTTTGTCTCCCTACTTATACTTGGGCTGAAATCTCTTGGAAAAAAAATTGATATTTACTTACAACCATTGATTGAAGAGTTAAAAGAGTTATGGAATGATGGTGTGCGCACTTATGATTGTGTTAGCGGCGAATACTTTTAACTACACGCAAGCCTATTGTGGACTATTAATGACTTTCACGCGTACGGTGACCTATCTAGATGGAGTACCAAGGGTTACCAAGCATGCCCTATTTGTAAAGAGGATACATCATCATTACGGTTACGAGGAAAACAATGTTTGATGGGGCATTGACGTTATCTTCCAGAGAATCACAGTTGGCGTAGGAGCAAACAATATGATGAAAAAGTGGAACGTAGACCTCCTCCAGTTTTCATGGATGGAGAAAAGGTCGTACGACAAGTGAACTTGCTAAACTTCCTCGTGCTTAGCAAACATCCAAACAAGCGTGATAAAAACGGAAACAAAGTTTAAATTGGAATAAAAAAAGTATATTTTTCCAACTTCCGTATTAGTCGAAACTTTTGTTGAGACATAAATCGGATGTGATACATATCGAAAAGAACATTTGTGATAATTTGGTTGGCACATTGTTAAATATTGAGGGAAAGAATAAGGATACAAAAAATGCACGGTTGAATTTAGAAGATCTAAATATACTACAAGAACTTCACTTGCAAGAGATAGGAAATAGAGTTGTAAAGCCACATGCTGCATACACATTGACTACTAGTGACAGGGTTGCATTCTGTAAGTTTTTAAAATCAGTTAAATTTTCTGATGGGTTTGTGTCGAATATCTCAAGATGTGTGAGTGAAAATGATGGAAAACTATGGAGGTTGAAAACCCACGACTCTCACGTTTTGCTTTAGAGGCTTCTTCCAATTGGCATTCGAGCTTATTTAAAAAAAGATGTGTCCATTGCTATTGTTGAGTTATGCAAATTCTTCTGTGATCTATGTGCAAAAACAATATCCATAGGTGATTTGGATCGCTTACAAAGAGACACTATAATCATACTTTGTAAGTTGTAAAAGATTTTTCCACTAGCCTTTTTTGATGTAATGGTGCACCTAGTAATCCATTTGCCCTATGAAACAAAAGTTGCGGGTCCAGTTAGTTATAGTTGGATGTACCCTATTGAAAGAATTTTACGGACGTTGAAACAATACGTAAGAAACAAAGCACGTCCTGGGGGTTCTCTAGCGGAAGCGTATATAATGAACGAATCTTTGGTGTTTTGTTCCTTGTACATAATTGGAATTGAGACAAGGTTTAATAGAGATGAAAGAAATGATGATAGACTTCTAGATAATGAGATATGTGGTGAATTTTCAATGTTTAGACAAAATGCATGACCATTAGGAGCATCAAGAGTAAGGATATTATCAGGAGAAGAGAAATGTAGTGTACATTGGTACACCTTGAACAATTGTATTCAAATACAATCTTACAGAAGGTATGTTTTCATCATTATATTGTAATTGGTAATAGAACTTTAAGACATGACTTTTCCTTCTTGTGGACTTGCAAATAGGCAATATTTGAGACTAATTCGACATCAAGCACAACACGAGGATGATTTATATTGTAGACGTCGCATTTGGTCCGGCTTGTTTTTTTAATTTGTTTAATTTAATTTAATTTTTTTATTTTAATTATTAATCGAATTTTGAAATTTAATGAAAATTGAGATTTTAATTGAGTTTTGAAAAAAGTATAAAAAGAAAAAAACTATATTTTATCAAAAAAAGATTTTGTTAATAAATTTTAATTGAGTTTAGAAAAAATAAAAGGGAATACAAATAAATTTTTCTTTAAAAGAAAAGGTTTTTTTTAATAAATTTAATTGATTTATTTAAAAAATGAATTTAAAAAGGAAATTTGTTTTAAATTAATTTTATAAATCTATTTTTTTTTAAAAATGCCAAAATCTTGTTCAACGGTCTTCTTCCCCCTCTATCTTCTCAACTAATTGTTTGTAACGTTAAAGTTATTTTTAAACCCACTAATATTTAGTGAAGAGGTGAAAGAAAAAAGGGAAAAGGGGTAGTGAATGAGAAGAGGAATTTGAAGAATGAGAAGAGTGAATGAAAAGTAGGGAAGAAATTATTGAAACAGGATTGGAGGAAAAGGGAAGAAAAAAAAGAATTTGAAGGATAAAAAAATTTGAGAAAAGAAAAGAGGGAAAATGGTGAGAAGAAAAGGGTGAAAGGAAGGAGAAGAGAATAGAGAAGGTGGAAGAAGGGGGGAAGAAATTGGTGAGGAAGAAGAAAAAGGAGAGGAGAAGATATTGATAAAGGTGTGGGCCCCATGCCATATTTTATTTATTTATTTAATAATATAGTGGGCCCCACGTATTTTTTATTATTTATTATTATTATCTATTTAATAATATGGTGGGCCCCACTTATTTTTATATTATTTATTATTATTATTTTATTTAATAAAATAGTGGGCCCCACGTACTTTTATATTATTATTTATTTTCTTCTATTTTCGATTTCCACCCTATTAGTTTATTTATCATTATTATATATATATATATATATAACATTATTTTTTTTTTCTCTATTTCAACAAATCTATCTCTTCTCTCTATTTCAACAAATTTTTACATTTACAAAATATCCATGATTTATTTATTTATTTTTAAAGATGTTTTAAAAAAAATTTCAATCTATTTCATTTTGTTGGATTCTTCACACACACACACACACACACATATATATATATATATATATATATATATATTATCTTACTAACCATTCGATTACTGCATTATATAATTCTAAGTTGTGGATCTTATTTATTTATTTATTTTAAACATGAGATTTCCATAATTTTGTAATCTTAATAGATTGAAATTTAAAATTTATTTAAAGTATTTAATCAAATCTTTTAGTATTCTTAAATATAAATATGCTTTAGTTTTTTTTCCCGAAGGTTGAAATTTCTTAATACCATTTCAAATTTCTTGAATTTCAAACTTTAAATACAATCGTCTTACTACATCCACCTTTGCATTGACAAAATAAATTTTAATTGCATTAGCTAATAACGTTTTCAAGTATTTCCCATCTTTGATTTAATTTAGGGAATTTATTCAAATTTCTTATTTTTTTCATGCATTGAATATTTAAACAAAGTTCAAGTAATTGTGCAACTTTAAAATAAATTCTAGCTTAATGTGAATTTCAAATTTCAAATGAATTTCAAACATTTTTAGATTTTTCATAAATCCCATGATGGAGTCAAATTTTGCTCTAGAGGGAGATATTTCATAAGGAAACCAAATATAAATTGACAGTCATTGTCACTCACACAATGCAATTATACTTTATTCTTAAAGCTATAATGAAATTTGGTGAGACATTTTCTTTATTTAAATTTTACTAAATTTTTATAAAATAATTGACTAAGATAATAATTCTGTCTAGGTTGAGGTACTTAAGTTGACCGCAAGGGAACACCTTTACTTGGAAATTATTTAGTCAATTTTTATCGAGTTTTATTTTATTATTTTTAATACAATTTTGGATAACAAAAATAAAATATTTTCAAACGGGTGTTGTAGGGTGCTAATACCTTCCCTACACTCAACGACCCCCGAGCCTATCTTTGGAAAAGTAGATCGTTTTTATTTTTATTCATTTTAAAATGAGTAACCAATCACACCCTAAAATGATTGGTGGCGACTCCAAACCTTTCGCCTCGAAAGAGACCCCATAGGGTTGGACGTCAGCCGCTCCGCGTCGCGATGACGTTGCGACATATATGAAAGACACCAACGAGACTTTCCTGATTGGTTAAAATCTCTTGTAAGTATAATTGGTTCAAATCTCTTGTAAATTAAGATTTAATTAACATTATTTTTAATTAACATGTTCTTTCAATGCGTGAGATTGGAACTATATCTGATGATATATATTCACTAGCAATGGGACCGACTTCGGAGATGCGCTTCTACAATGGATGTATTGTTAATGGAGTACAATATCACAGCATAGAGCGTGACACGGAGTACACAAAATAGTGGGATCATAGTTCCTTTAGAAAGTAAAGGTGGAGGTGACCTCCATAATTTATACGGTGTTATCAACGAAGTTTTGGATTTCCAGTATGCTAAGAGAAGACATGTAGTTATGTTTAAGTGTACATGGTTCGACATAGACCCTAAAAAGCCAAATAGAGTACAAAAGGATTTAGGGTATTTATCAATTAATACAACTTGCCACTGGTTTGTCAACTAGTCTTTTGTGTTTGCCAATCAAGCTAAACAAGTGTTTTACCTCAACGATCCCAAATATGGCAATAATTAGAAAGTGGTTCAAGTGTTCAAAATAAGATTTAGCAATGCATAAGCTAATGTATTGTTTGTCATAATACAACTAGATTTAGCAATGCATAAGCTAATGTATAATTTCTTCAGAGGCTACTTCTGCGACTAATAGGAATGTACGTGGGTATTCGCGGAATATTGAGTTGGATAGACATGTCTAACTCTATGGGAGAATTCCTATCAAGATCGACCCTAATTGGAAGAAACCAGTCTGTCATAATGCAACTAGATTTAGCAATGCTATTGGTACCAACGTCCGAGAATCATTTTCTATTCGTTGTGGAACATGGAAAGAAGTAACAAAAGAATGTAGAGAGCTTGTTAAAAGTCGATTAATGGTAAGATGCTCATTTGATATTTTACAATTTTAGATGAATGTGTGTGTATTATAATCCTTTTCCTTTTTTCAGAATCATTTCCAATTTGACTTGCCCAATCAACTTGTCAACGATTTCATCGATGGACAGATACAAACTTCATTTAGAGAGTATAGGTCAGAACTACACAAACATTATAAAAAATATGCAAGTTCGGAATTAGCACGAGCACAACCCACCTGATCAACTTAAAAATTCCATCGAAGATTGACATTTTTTATGCACTAAGTTTGAATCCACTGAGTGGAAAGTAAGACTTTTGTGTTTCTTTCACTTTACTTACATTTGTATTACTCATTCCACATTAATTTTTCGTTTTATTAGAAAGTGCGTGGCGGAGACTAATCAAAAGAATCGATCGGCTCTGTAGTTCATTCATACAGTAGGGTCCAAGACTTTCGTACACATACGAGAAACCACGGTAGAAATGAAAATATTTATTTATTTGATTTGTAAGAAAGTATTATTAATATCTTTTATGTGATTTTTTTACAGAAAGGAGATGACAATCAAACAATCGACCCAGTAGAGTTGTTTAGGCGTAAGCATTCTTAGAGTGATGCCTTGTTTGCTAACCAGGCTGCTACTGATGCATATGTAAGTTTTTATTCATTCAATGTAACTTTATCTGATAAAGTTGTCATATAAATAATTTTTCAAATTATTGTTGTAGAGCCGAATGGTTAACCTGAGAGAGGCCTCCACGCAAGAAGGATCTGAACCAATATCGGGAGAAGAGATATGCGAGCAGATGTTGGGTACACGAGCGGGTTGGGGATCAAAGCCTAAAAAACCAAGAAAAGAGAACTCATTATCAGTTGCATCCTCCTCACAAATTATAGAGGAGCAACGAAATGAGATACAATCCTTGAAGGCTAGAGTGGATGAATTAGAAAAAAAAAAAAAAGACAAACTGAGATGGATGACTTGAAAGCCATGGTCTTACAACTCATGAAACCACAAGGAGATAAATCGCAATAGGTATGGACTCTTCAACTTTTGTGGTAAACTAATTAGAAAAATGTATATGTTGTTATCCTGCAGTTATGGTAACAACATAAATGTATTGGTTATGTTTAACTTTGAGTTAAATTTTAATATTTTTGATATGGATAAATGCATTGAGTGTGGTAAACTAAGGAGATAAATGCATTTGAATATTCTTAGGTTGAGCATTCAATTTTATATTAAGTTTAAAGTTGGATGCATAGTTATGTTTAAGTTTGAGTTGAATTTAAGTTTTGCATTGAGTTTGAGATTGGTACATGAATATACATTGAGTTTGAGATTGATATATGTTATATTGAGTTTTAGATTAAAGTGTGCATATGCGTGTGTATTGGTGCTGGGGGGTGGGGGAGAGATTACTTAAAGTGTATTTGAATATTTTTAGGTTGAGCATTTAATTTTATATTGAGTTTAAAGTTGGATGTATAGTTATGTTTAAGTTTGAGTTGAATTTAAGTTGTAGATTAATGTTATTAAATTTAGGTTTATGTTTTATATTGAACTTAAGATTAGTATATGGATAAATGTATAGTTATGTTTAAGTATTTTATTATTATTGTCATTAATGTATGGGTAAATGCATAATTGTTTAAGTTTAAGTTAAATTTTATATTATAGTTCATATACTTATATAAATTGAATTATTTGATAGCATTAAAACTATTTAAATTTGTATCTTGTAGGTAGCTCGAAGGACTAGCTTCAAGATGATCTCTAGACGAACAAAGTTAGGTTATAAATTTGTATTTTGTAGATTTGTAATGTTAAAGATAATATGTAATGTTGAAGATGATTTGTAATGTTATTTTGGTGTTAATGTCTTAATTATATAATGTTGAAGATACTATGTAAAGTTATTATGGTGTTAATGTTATGAAAAAAATTAATTAAAGGTTGAAGATTTTAGTTTATTTGACTACATTTTTAAGATTTAAACATGTTTTATATTTAGTAAATTATAGAAATTTAATTTGAAAAAAAAAACTTATTCCGACGAAAAATTTAAAGATGTCGAAAAAAACAACATTATCATACAAATTGTTGAGACTTTTTCCGATGCCATACTCATATTTCATCGAAAAATGTAGCTTCTCCTGACGAATATTTAAGAATTTTAGCATCGGGATAAAATTAACCACACATTTTCGATTTCTCCCGATGCATACAGAAGTTACTTCTCCCGACACCAAAAGCTCATTTTGTGCATTCGTAAAAGGATTTTTACCCAACGACCATAAGGTTAGCGTCAAGATAAGTTTCTTTTCTCAATGCTAACAATCGAGTTTTTTGCGTTGGGAGAGGTGACGTCTCCCGACGCTAGACTATGGGAGTCGGGAGACAGCCGCTCCACTCCTTTCGTCAGGAATTTTTTTATTCCCGACGAAGTGACTTTTTTGTGTTGGGAAAAGGCTTCCCCGATGAGGCTATCCCAACGATGCTACCGACGGTAAAAAGTGCGTCGAGAAAGGCTATTTCGACGACTTTTGGACTTTTCCCGACAGTTTTAGCCGTCAGAAAAGGGTAAATTTCTTGTAGTGCGCCATAAGATATGAGTTTGTTCGCCATCTCGATGAACCTGCGAAGGTCTGGGCGTGCCAATCTGTTCGATGGGATTTCTGAAGAAATTTAATTCGTGGAATTTGAACTTTATATTTGATTGATTTCAGTATAGTATAGTGAGTACAATCTCTAGTACATAATCCTTTGATGCTTTCTCTCGAAAAGTAAACTTTAATCTTTAAGCTTGTTGATCTTCTTGGATGATCAGTCTTTAGACTTGATGATCTTCTTAGATGATCTACCTTTGGGCTTGATGATCTGTAACGCCCCAACTCTTAACACCCTCTACTAGGACATTACCACACCCCAAAGACTTAGATTGAGCAATACAGAACAGAGACACAACCTCTTGGAAAAGGAAGGTAGCAATAAAAAAATTAGAAAATTAATTAAATAGATGAATAACTCCAAATTCATTTACAAACAGTAAAATTAAATCCTTGATCGGGGTACCCCTATCCAAACAAATGAATAATTAAATAAAAATAATTAATGAATGGAATCAAAGAAAAGAAACGACTCAAGACCGAACTACCACGACCCACCTATGATAAAAGACATAAATCACTAAATTACAGAAACCTCAACTAATCCCTCTTTGGCCCGGTCACAGATTCTTCCTGTCGCCTGTCGGTCCATTCTTGTCTTTACCTGAAATTCGTAAGATGAAAGGAATACCTCAGTAAGTAATCCCATTGCTGGGATTTCTATGTACATAAGCAACATGCCACCCCGTCACCATGTCTAGCGGCCTGAAGGCCCGCCGTCAAACTGAGAGTGAGTCTGATGACTCACAGTATCGAACGTGGAGGTGAACCTGTTGGTCCACACACGTCTAGTGGCCTGATGGCACACCGTCAACATGGAAGTGAACCTGTCGATTCACAGTATACAACATGGGACGAAACGACATCTAGCATAGAAGTCAATCATACATACATACATAATTAATAACTTTTCAGTGGCCAGTAACCTAAGCATGCATGCTACATTATTTCCAAGGGTGATACAATGTGCGCAATAATAAATAATAATAAAGAATAAAAAAGCTGACATGTAAGGCTGAGGTCTGGCCTGATGGCCAGCCCTAACAATAGAATCACTTACCTTAAAATAGCCAGTAAACAATGCGCCCAAAATCCTTGTGCCCCAAAATCCAACCCTATCACACAACCCAACCTTTACACTTAAAACATAAGGCGAAAAACATTCAGGCTAAAATCGAAACTTGACGGACAGTAAAGATTTGTCAAAAACCCAATACTAAAATAGTCTTACCCTGCACCCACCAATGATCGTTGTCAAAACCCTAGAAGAGTGACAACACAACTGCTCAGACCGTGCCGACGGTAGCGGCAGCGGTTGGAAATGCGCGACCCGGCGCATGGCGGCGAGATTGACGAGCAGACCCGAAATGCAACCTGTCGACAACGAGCGTGAGGACTCGCAGCTCCCCCGTACCCGATCGACGGCGACCCACGACGGCTGCCGGCGGACGAGCAACAGTCGACTCGAGGCTGGGCGTTCGGCTGGATTCCACGCGAGGTGAGTGTAGCGGCTGGGCAGTCGGCGTGCGCAAAGAAGGAAGAAGGAGAAGATGATAATTTGGCACGCATACTGAGACCTAAAAGAATATATAAATAATATATATTCTTTTTTTTTTCTTTTCACACACACACATATATATATATATATATTTCTCTTTTTCCAATAATTCCTTAACTTGAATATTTTAACACATACATAATTATACATATATAGTACTATTAATGAGCTTCTCAAGATCTCCAAAATGCATTCATTTTAAATTCCAAAATTTAGTCTTAGTTCTCAAAATACACCAACCAACACCAAAAATTCAATTAATTAAATTAAAAACACCTGAAAATTTTGGGACGTTACAATGATCTTCTTGGATGATCGACATTTAGGTTTGATGATCTTCTTAGAGGAAGAGCCTTCAGACTTATTGATCCTGGATGATCATTTTGGATCGGCCTCTGGCTTGTTTATGACTTTAAGAGTTTTAGAGAGTCTTCTGATCTTTTAGAAGTTTTATGAGCTTTAGTCTTTAGAACTTCAAGAGAGTAGAAGTTGATATTGGGAGATTCAAAGCTTCAACATTCAGTTCTTCTAATAGCTTCAAGAGAATAATATTGTTTAGAGCTTCAATCCTTCAAAACTTGTGAGCTTGGGAGCTTCGGTCTTCAGATCTTGAGAATTTGAGAGTTTCAATCTGAGCTTAGGAGCTTCAGTCTTCAAATCTTGAGAGTTGTGGTCTCCAATTCTTTAGAACTTAAGAGCTTCCAGAGCTTGAGCATTTCGTTGCCAAATTTTTCAACCTCCCCCTAATGGAGGGGTAAGACCACTATTTATAGAGGTTCCTCATGGACCTTACATGGGCTTAGGACCAATTGCTTTTGGGCTTGGACCCAATATTTTCTTTGGCCCAAAAATTTTCATAATGGGGTTGAATTGTGTTGGACTTTGGGCCCGAGTGACTTTAATTACTCGGCCCAATCCAATTTATAATTTCTACGATGGACTCGGACTTTCATTGTGATGATGTGGCAAAATTTGATTGGTCGAAATTTCCAGAATTATAGTAACAAGTCTTCTTTTGCACGTCAGATTTTTCTCTTTTAATCCTAAAATATTCTTAGCAGCTTATTTAATTTCACTAATTTGGATTCTGTTTGTCGAGGTGGATTTTCAGCTTTACTTGTAGTGCCCAATTTTTTTAATCTTCAAATCTGGATTGATTTTTCAAATCTCACATTATCTTCCAATCTTTTCGTTTCAAAAATTACCTTTTCGATTTTTTTTTTTTTTGGCTTTTTATATTTATTTTATTACTTTTGAGTTTTTGTGTTTTATTTTACATATTTGAATCAAGAATAAGGTGTTTTCCCTCTCAAGCTATCCTATATTTATTATCTTAATAATTTAGATAGACATTTTTAATCAACTGTGTTAATTTTTTTTAGTTATAATGTATTTATTCTTCACTTCACACTTGCATATTCTGGTGTTACAATACAACCTAATCCCAACTAGTTGTGTACAAAATGTACTTGTATTACATTTTGTTTTTCATGTTTGATGGCTTATACCTAAGTCAAGGTTTAGATAAATATAATGTAATATGAGATCATTCGCTTATTCTCGTTTTCTTATTTCTCTTCCCTTTTACTGTACTTTGTCATAATGACGAATCCAGAGCTTCATGGTAGGGGCACAAATCCATATAACTTTAGATGTTTAGCCCATGTTTGTGTCTCTATATAGGTCATGAAGTTTAAAAAGTGTAATAGATCTCTAAATTCTCAATTTTACGTCTAATATATTCCTATGGTTTCAATTTTGTACCCAATATATCTCTTAAATATTTGAAATGTTAAAAATAAAGTGTTATATCAAATATAAAAAATTAATTTTGTATCTAATAAGCTCTATGAGATATTTATTTTAAAAAAGCTTGAATCGATATCTATTTAAAAATTAATGTAACTATTAGTAACAAAATTGAAATTTCAAGGTTTAGTTAATCACGTTAGCATATGAATATGTTAGCGACCAAGTGATCTATAGTTCAAATCCTCTTATCTTATTGTATTAAAAAAAAGTTCAATTAATCAAAAAATTTAAATACAATAAACTAAAAAAATTGAATATGTTTGAAACTATTAGATAAAAAACTAAAAGCTCATGAATCAGAAAGACATTTTAAAATGATATACTAAACAAATAAAAATTTAACCACTTTAATAGATAAATTTTTAAATTAGGAACTAAATTTATTATTTAATATTCACATAAATATAATTTAAAATAAAATGATGTATAATATCTAGATCAAAGTAATATTAGTTTAGGAAAAAAAACATAACAAATCTTTATAGAATTATCCACTAAATATATAAGCAACCAATGAAATTTAAGAACTTTTTTTTTTCTATGCCACTAATCTTTCTACCATAATTTACTAAAGATGAAAAATATTTATATATACGTACGAGAGAAAATTGAAATTATTATAAATACTAGAAAATAAATGCCTAAATTGCTTAGTGTTCTTATAAGGATGCATTCTTTCATCAAGCAAGTATCAATCTTCAATTACCAGGCTATTGGGGCACTGAGTTGAGATATGATGTCTGTGGAGTTTATATGTCTGTGAAGTTCATATGTCTGTTTTTTGGTGTTTGGGTGTTGAGTTCATATGTCAGGGTATCTGGTGCAGTTTTTTACATAAATAATTTGTTTTTATGATGATTATTTTTATTTGGAATTTTTTTGTTCAATAATTATGCACATATTTTTTTAATAAATTATAGATTGCACTTTATTTTATTGTTTTTTAAGCACATATATATATTGTTGGAAATTTTGGAAATGAAGTTTCTGGTTTACTTTTAGATCATACATTTCAATATTTTTTTAAAAAAAAAATTTAAGCAATCACTTTACAAATTTATGCAAGTGACGTCTCTAGTTAAGTCATTTTTATTTTAACAATTTTGATAAAAACGTTTTGAAATAAAAACACTTAGTGTCTGACAATTTTTTTTCAAAAGTATTTTTACATACAAATTGTTTGATTTCTTATACGATAAAAGTGATTTTTATTAATGTTAAATAACTATAAAGAACGACTATAAAATATTATGAACTAATAAAAAAAACTGGGAATTTAACGTTGTAGCCACCTATTTTTGTCCGGCCTTATTTATAATAAATTTAATTACTAATTCAATTTTGTCTTAATTTTGTTAATTTTAATTTAATGATTATCCATCTTTTATTTGAAAAAAAAAACTTGTTTTACTTCTTTTTAGCTTTTTATGTGTAATTTGGTTAGGTTAACTAAGTTAGCTAGTTGAAATAACTATTTTGGTTAGAAAATTTGCAAAAAAAGTAAGTTTTTTTATTAGGTTTTATTTTCAAATTCTTGTTTTCCTTCTTAGGGTGTGAGCCAAGTTTGGCCTTATTTCAATTTGAAAAAAAGTAGCCAGGGCAAATGGAGAAATTTTTTTTTGGCTATAAAGTCATCTTCTTCTTTAGCAAAAGGGCAAAGAGAGAACACAGAAAAGAAAACCCTAGAGAGAACACACAGAGAAAAAAAACCTAGAAGAGAGGATTTTTTTTTTTACCCAACCACAAACTCTAGAGACCTCTTTACAAAAATCCTTACCACATAAAGTTTTACAAAAATCAGCCAAGCATTGTCCAAAATCCGAAAATATCACAACACAAAAAGCCCTAACTTAGTTGGAGGTTGCATTTGGTAGGAATTTTCTCCCAAGGATCCACACCTCATACAACAAGTGAGACCCAACCTTCAACCTTCTTCTTCTCTCTTGGAGATTTGGAAAAAAAAATAGAGAGAAAGAAAATGTTATAAGGAAATTTTTTTTATTGCTATTATTTTTTCCGTTTTATTTTCATTTTTATTATCATGTGATATTTATCCATTTCTATTTACATTTGTATTAGATCTACTATTACTGTTTCTTCCTTTATTTGCTATTATTATTGTTTTTCTTCGTGTTCATCTCTTCCTCTTCCATGGTATTTTCTCTATTGTTGTTTGAAGAAAAAAAACAGAGATGAAAAAATAAAGAAATAGAGTAACATACTTTCCAAATGTTGTGGTTGCTGTAGAAAAAAGTGTAGTTTTTTTTGTTGAAGAAAAGAGAAGAAGAAGTTGAATAAAAGAAATAAAAAGAACGAGGTTGAAGATGAAGAGAGAGCAAAGGAAGAGAAAGAGGGAGGAAAAGAGAAATGTTGAAAGAGAAGAAGGAAGGAGGGTTTAAAGTGAGAAAGAGAGTTTTGATAAAAAAAATGAGATTTTTAAATGTGTTTAAATAAAGAAAGGGTTATATATATATATAATTGAAAGTTTATTTGAGTTGTTATTATTATTATTATTATTTTTAAAAAAAACGCCCATTCCATCCATTTAAATTTTTTTTTTTTGGAAAAAATACATTTTTGATCCCTAAATTTTTAGTCGTAGGTTACTTTGGTCCAATAGATTTAAATGGTATTTTTCATTAACAGTGCTGTTAAATTCAAACAGAAAAATGATTGTGCAGCTCACGTGGCAAAATGACAATGAAAAATATATGTTTTTTAATATTTCTCTCCCCTCGCTCTCTTTCTCTTGATACAGCAAGCAACTGCCCCATTTCCCTTCTTTCCCCTTCCGGTGATTGTATCGCTCACCTCTCCATCACCAACTTTTTCCTTTTGATCGTTTCGGCTAAGAAGACATTATGTTCTTTTCGTTGTCAAATGGAAACAATAATTTATGGAATGATTGAATTCTTAAGGTTTTTTTTTTCTCTTCTTGAAGCTTGATTAGGGATTTTAAGCTTCAAATTTTTATTAGGAATTTTGAGGTTTCAGATCGTCGGAGGAAAAAGAAAAAGAAAAGGAGTTATCGTTTTTCCCATATTTTGCTATATGAGCTATAAATGGCAAGAACTGTGTTCATTTGATTAAGCACAGTGAAGTTCTTTCTCCCTTTAAATGGAAATCTATGAAGGAGTTGTGCTGGTGGCCTTTTTTTTTTTTTTTTTTCTTTTCTAATTTTCTTGGGGAATTCTTCGAGCAATTGGGTCTTTTTGGTATTTTCTAGGAAGATAAAATTAGTATTTAAAAGTAGTTTGGCTTTAATGGAGGAAAAATAAGGTCGTCTTCTTCTTCTTTTGGTTTGTGTTTGATTTGTTATTGTGGGGTTTGTTGGTCTCTGTTTTTATCAAGCAAAGTGGTTTTTTTTTTTTTTTTTTTTTTTTTTTTTTGTAAAGGTCTCTATTTTTTTAAGTTTTATTCTTCTTAACCTATGGGGCTGGAAAATATGAGAGAAAAAGAGACTATGGAGATAAAGAAGAGAGAGAAATGGTGGAAAGGAAGAGTTTGGTGATGGAGAGATGAGAGCTGCCGCAGACAATGAAATCCTGGAAGGGAAGGGAGACAATTGCTTGCTGTGTCAAGAGAGAGGAGAGATAAATATTAAAAAAAATATATTTGCCATGTCAGCTGTCCAATCATTTTTCTGTTTGAATTTAACAGTTAATGAAGACTAAAAGGGTATGTTTTAAAAACTTAAAGACCAAAGTGACCTAATAGGTTGTTTCTAAGAACTTGTTTTTAAGACCGTTTTCCTTAAAAAAATTCGTAAGACGAAATCTAAGAAATTTGGGAGTAGGATTTCCTAAAATTATTGAGGTGAGGGATCACATCTTTGGGAGTCCAAGATTTGGTTCCAAGAAAAAATGAATTTAATTAAAGTTTTTAATTTTTTTATTAAAATGTTATTCCTATGACGGATTTTGAGAAATTGAAATAATTTCTCACATTGAGGTGAGGAGTTTTTCCTTAATTATAAATAGCCTAAATTAATAGAAATTTTTCCACTTATTTTATGAGATCATTACTTCAAATATTGTAGTAATGAAGGGTAAAATAAGACATTTATTTCAAAAAAATTTCTTACCAAATGATTTTCTTTAAAGAATATTTTTAATTTAAGATAAAAATGAATTGGCCACCATCTTATTGGGTGTTGTGGAGTGCTAGCACCTTCCCCATACATAAATGACTCCCGAACTCAACTCTAGTTTTCGCAAACCATTTTTATTGATTTCTATTAAAAATTGTTCACTTTATTTTGGTGTCCAATCACACCGTAAAAAAGATTGGTGGCGACTCCTTTTTTATTTTATTTTAAAATTAACCCATTTTTAAGGACGTTGGCCGCTCCGCGTCGTCTCGGGCACGTGGCGACAGACGTTTTAATAGAACTTACGTACTTTTGTGTTAGCAAAGGTGTTTCTATTGACTTGTGCATCAACTTAAATATAAACATTTATTGATGTTTAATATGTATTTTTAAATTAATATTTATTTTTAAGCTTTAAATTAAGGTTTTATTGATGATTTTATGTCACAAACGCAAAAAAAAAAAAAAAAAAAACTTGTGTGTCAACAAAACTCAAACTTGTAGTAGTCATAATTTAAAATAATGGTCGTCGGAATAGGTGGAGTGGTCACCGTTGGAGGTCACCAGAGTTGGCTGTCAACAGTGGTGGTTGGATGTTGCTGGAGTTGGCCGTGAAGGGATTGAATCCCAATTGCGGAAGTGATTGATCACTTTCTCTTTGATTTGGGATTAGAAATTCAAAATAAACTTTACAGAACAATTAGATTAAGCAAAAATATCTTTGAAGAACACCACGAAAAAGGGCTTCCTTGCTATATCTTAATGGTAGGTTTAGAATGGTGGAATTTTGAAACTTTTGGTAGCGGGTTTTCATAGAGAGAAAAATATAGAGAGTAAATTGAGAGAGTGATCCTTCAAAACCAGGTTTCTAAAAAAAAAAAAAAAAACTTCAAAAACCCTTTTTTTAAGAACAAAAAAATACGTGAGGGGAATAACTTCCCCTCACTCATTCACTCTAATTTTACTATAAAGTTTTAATATGAATCAAATTCACATTAATATTTGAATCTTATTCAAATATTGCTTTTTCTCTTAATATCTAGTTTAATCATAAATCATATTTGTGATACTATAATATATCATTATATATTATACTTTATATTAATCTTTATTAATATATAATTCCCTTAAATAATTTGAACAATTCAAATTATTTCTAAATAATTTAACCTTATTTTATCCTTAGTGTGCTAGCAATGGGACCTAATGGACCTACAGATTAGAAGCTCTAATGATTCTAGATTAAATTAATCAAATTCTTTAATTAATTAAATCAATATTCATTAACTGCGGGTCATTCCACTAAAGACCCACAGCTGCACTCTTCGCACTATAGATATATTTATGTGTCCAATGGATATAACCAGTCATAATAAGTCGACCATTTACAAATTGCTCGTAATTACAACTGGGTAAAAATTACCGTTTTGCCCCTGTAATCACTTCTTTTTCCTTAAGCCACACTGATCCTCTAATGAACAACATGTTTATGGTTGTACCATAAACAAATCCCTCTCGGGTCAACGAGAAGGTGGGCCCATTGTTCAAGACCCAGAGTCAACACTTAAAGGAGCAATTTATTTATTTTTCCTAAAAGCGGGAAAAAGTAAACTTCATCGTGTGTAGCTATGTTCCTAGCTCTCTACTCGAACAAGTCGCCAAAATGGTAGACATATTGAGTTGCCAACTAAGGCCACTCTCACCCATACAAATCAAGGACTGCCTTCACAGACAGGAGTTCATAACTCACTCAGAATTGAGATCGAGTTATTTATGGTCATCCTATGAAATATTAGCCTCTACCGTTAACGGTGTTATAATGTGAGAATAATAATTTCGCGGCCCGATCTTATACAAACTCTTTGTACATGATACCCACATTCATATGTCTTCACATGAACGATTTGAATCAAATCATTTTTAACACTTTACAACTCATGTAACAGTTACAGAGTGGGTCGTATCCACAGTGTTATCAGAATAAGGCATCCAACTTTATTCATACCTTTTAGGTTATAACTTGAACAAGATCCACTTGTATGTCTACTTCATACCGTTCAAGCTACATTTAATAACCTAAGAACTTAGTTTATTGGATTGAGTAAAACCGATCTAAAGATCAAATAAAATATATCTTATTTTATTAAATGAATAAATAAATCATCATGTACACTTTACAAAGTTACGAGACCCCATGAGGGCATAATCCCAATAGGTCGCAGACAGTAGTTGCCAAAGTTGGTTGTCGGAGGTGATCGTCGAAGTTAGCCTTCAGAGGTGGTCATCGGAGTTGGCCCTCGGAGGTGGTCACCAGAGGTAGTCGTAGGAGCTGGCCGTCAGAAGTAGTCGCCGGAGTTGGTCGTCGGAGGTGGTCTATGGTGATGAGGGTTGAGTGCATGGTTGGTGGACATGATATAAAATGTCGGTGAGATACGAAGTTCGTCTCCCAAACAATAAGTTGAGTTCATATCTCAAATCATCTCATCTCATCACCCCAAACACCCCTTAATGTCCATAAAATGCCACATTTTAATTGCCCATGCCTATAATGTTGGACCGGTATGGCAACCCTAGAGGGGGGTGAATAGGGTTTCTTTAAGCTAATGAAAACTTTTTCCTAATGTGGGCCCAATGAAACAAATTAATACACTTTATACTAACACGTAATTTAAACAAGAATTTCATGCAAATAAATTCAACCCAAAGTAATCAAGAAATTAAAAGTAATACTTTGAAGCACCCTATTTAATTCTAATAATAAGATTGGTAAAGATATGCAAATTTAAGAACTACCAATCAAAGTAAACAAATATGACCAATTAATTTCAAGGAATAAAAGTTGCAATTAATTTCAAACAATAAACTATAATAGCAAATTAATTGCAAAATTAAATAGGAGAGGGATAGAGAAAATGACACCGGAAATTTATAGTGGTTCGGCACAACCGGCCTACATCCACTTCCTAAGCTCCTCTTGGGTATGTCACTAGAAACCTTGACTCTTTCCACGGCTTAGAGTCGAACCACTACAATGTTCCTTTTTCGGGCGCAAGAACAAACCCGATCCTTTCTACGGTTGAGGATCAAACCATACAACCACTCTTTTTAGGGATCAAGAGCAACCCTTACAATGAATTTTGGAAATGAAGAATAAGATGAGAAAACTCTCTCAAAGAGTAAATGTACAAATTTAAGCTCTCAATAAATCAACCTCACAATACAATAAATCTCTCTCAAGAATTAGATGAAAAGAATAAAATTGAAGCTTGGAGAGAGAGCAACATCGAAGCTTAATGAATTATGGAGGATTGAAAAATAATAAAAATTCTTAAAATTTGGAGAAGATGAAGTGTTTAAAAAGAGAGAAAAGTTGTTGGAAACTACATTAAATTTGGACCATTAGATGTTGGTAAAAAAAAATTGAATGGTTGAGATTTAAACTCAACTAGCCGTTAGACACACACATAAATAATATAAAATTCATTTTCTTTTAAAGGCAACTAGCCGTTAGACACAAACATATATAATATTAAATTCATTTTCTTTTTAAAACAATTCTTTTTAAAACCAACAAAAATCAAAAGCTCCATGTGTCACTTATCTATTTCTCCACTTGTCATCCTCTAGTAGGTCCACTTTGATGATTTGGCCGCCACGTCATCGACATCGGGTATTTTTCCGTTAAGCTTGTTCCAGCCATATCTTATTCGTTTGAACTCCGATTTGAGTGATTCAAATTGCGTTGGAACCGTTTTCCAAGCTCTACACAATGGACACTTCAAAACACTCAAATTGTTAATAAATAAAAGCAGGTTTGTTATCATCAAAACATTAATTAATTAAAATTAATTAATTTGAGATTAAGGGCCAAAAAGCCAACATATAAATCAGCTTATTATGGATATTGTGTAAATACACAAGAAAAATAAAAGTAGATAACTTCATAATTATTATAAATGTAATATATAAATGTAGATATCCATAACCTATATAGGTTACAAAATATCATAAAACTCCCATTGAATTTGATATTGTAACATACCTCCCCATTGAATTCAATCTTGTAACATACACCATCTCATATCCTATAAATAGTGGTATATGTTACCTTTGTAATACACACCACAATTGAGTTCAATTGTCATTTCTACTTTCTTATTTCTCTCTACTTACTACTTTTGTTCTTCCTTTGTTCATTGTATTGTTCTTATTTTATAATACGTTATCAGCACGAGTCTCTAACACTTTGAAGATTTTGTAGAGGTTGAATTCGATTCATTGGAATATCAAAAACGCTAAAGACTCGCTAGAATTTTCTCCATAATTTGTAAGGTATTTAGAATTTCGTTCAAACATGGTGAGTATTTTGATTTTGGTCTTGTTTGACTTTAGAGGAAACAAAATTATACATGTGTTTGATATATTCATCATTGATTTTCTCACCACCATCATTCATCTTTATTCTATTAAAACTAAAGTCCAAAAGAAGGTGAGTATTTTAATTTTCATAATGCAATATACGGAGATTGTGAAATTGAATTGCAAATTTGACATTAATTAGAATTTTGCATTAGATCAATTTCTAGAATTTTATGTACTTTTATGAGTTTTTTAAATTTGTTGTGAATGAGATTTGAAATTATAAGAATCAGACTGAGCACTCATGGTAGAAATTATGATTGTATGCACAAATAATTTTTGAATGATGTGATGTATACTAGTTGAAGAAACAAGATTAATCTCCTTGTTAAGTTCTTATTTGTGTGGAAAAGGACAAAATTATATGATAAATGTTTACTTGTGTGGTCGTGACCTGTGCATGTGCTAACACAAACAAGTAATCAACTGAAAAAAAAAATGACGGTGTTTATTCTTGATTCAATGTTTAATACGTACAAAGAACTTTTGGTAAAGGAAAATTGATATGGTCAATCAAGAAAAATCTTGAGTCTAAATTATAGTAATTTAAGTTGTTTTCAATTTGTTAAGACTACCAAATTGTAAATTGTCGTATATGTTTAAAATTGTTTGATTCTTTGCATAAAGTATGTCATTTAGAATAAGGTTGTAAATTATGGTCTTATTTTAAATTCAATTGAGATGTTTCTTAATTAATTTATATTTCCATATATTTGAATAGGAAAATTGAATTATGATCTGTTTTCATATTTCTAACCGTTAGAAGTTTTTTTAATAGGAATTATTATGATTTCTATTTTACACATATTATCTTTTATATGTTAGATTATCTTCTAATAATATTATATTTTATTTTTAAATATGAGAATAAATATATCAAAGACTATATTTCATTTTATTTTAAAAGGTTTAAGATTTAAAATATTAAAGATTATTCATTAAGTGAATTAGTTTTTATAAGATGAAAAATAAATCTTAATAACTTAGATTCATTAATTTATTAATTAACTCTTAATTAAAAGATTAATAAATTAGAAATAAAAATTTTGACTATAAGGGAACTCTGTCTAAGGATGGTTCTGGCTAGGCTGACGTATTTAAGCTGACCGTAAGGGAACACCTCTACATGGGAACTAACCTGGGAGTTGAATTAGTCAAATTTTTGTTTGCCTATAGAAATTTATTGTATTGTTGAATATTTAAATTATTCTCATGTGGATTTTGTAAACTTTAAAAATTTATATATAGTGATAATATATAATTGAATGAATTCTCTCATGGTAAAATTTGAAAGTTATGCATAATAGTTTATTACTTTTCTAAAACTAATTGTGATTCAATGCACCTGAAGTTGTATAAATCAAAATAAGCTTATGATTTATGCAAAATAATGAATTTCGACCATTTAATATCATTCCTTGACGTGAATGTTGTAATATTTAATAATTGTGATTGAAATAATCTTAGTAGAGGAATAAGTAATTATTCTATTAAAACCACACATATTTATATGAGAATTTCATATTTCAATTGTGATGCAAAAGAGACAATGATCTTGTACCCGTCGTACATTAAGAGTCATTTTTAATGAAAGGAAGATGATGTGTGGTATAACAAATTTTGAGAATTTATTTGAATCTCTTGAAGAGATCATAACTTATCCATTGACAATGCTTGAAGCAAATGTCAATACAATATCAGGTTCTGCAAACTTGATTGAAGGTTTTGGAAAAGCAAACCTTATTTTACCTAGAGGAACAAAATTCACAATTAATAATGCTTTGTTCTCTAGTAAATCAAAAAGAAATCTATTGAGTTTCAAAGATATACGTCAAAATGGTTATCATGTTGAAACTAACAATAAAAATAATATAAATATCTCTATATTACATCTATTGTTTCACATGGAAAACGTATATTGGAAACACTGCCTGCTTTTTCTTCTGGATTATATTATACACATATACGAGTAATTGAAACATACACAACAATGAACCTGAAGTTCATGAATCCAGATATATTCATCGTTTGGCATGATCGATTGGGATAATGATGAGAAGAATTATCGAGAATTCTCATGGACATCCATTAAAGAACCAGAAGATTCTTCAATCTAATGAATTATCATGTGTGCTTGCTCTCAAGGAAAATTAATAATTAGGCCATCACCAGCTAAAGTGGGAATTGAGTCACCTACATTTTTAGAACGAATTCATGGTGACATATGTGGACCTATTAATCCACCAAGTGGACCATTTAGATATTTCATGGTTTTAATTGACGCATCCAGTAGATGGTCACATGTGTGTTTATTATCAAGTCGAAACCTTGCATTTGCAATATTACTTGCTCAAATAATCAAATTAAGGGCACAGTTCCCTGATTATACAATCAAAAGCATTCGACTTGATAATGCTGGTGAGTTTACATCCCAAGCATTTAATAATTATTGTATGTCAATTGGGATAAGTATTGAACATCCTGTAGCTCATGTTCATACACAAAATGGATTAGCAGAATCATTCATCAAACGTTTACAATTAATTGCTAGACCATTACTTATGAGAGCAAAACTTCCAATATCTGTATGGGGTCATGCTATTTTGCATGCAGCGTCACTTATACGCATAAGACCGACATCTTATCATAAGTACTCCCCAGTGCAATTAGCTTATGGTCAAGAGCCAAATATTTCCCATTTGCGAATTTTTGGTTGTGCAGTATATGTTCCAATTGCCCCACCACAACGTACTAAAATGGGACCTCAAAGGAGATTAGGAATATATGTCGGATTTGATTCCCCATCAATTATTAGATATCTTGAACCCCTGACGGGTGATGTATTTACTGCACGATTTGCTGATTGTCATTTTAATGAGACAACTTTTCCAACATTAAGGGGAGGAATTAAGAAGTTGGAAAATGAAATTGCCTGGAACGCATCGTTATTGTCTCATTTAGACCCTCGTACAAATCAATGCGAACTGGAAGTTCGAAAAATAATTCATTTACAAAACATAGCAAACAAAATGCCAGATGCTTTTACAAATGTTAAGAAAGTGACCAAGTCATATATTCCATGTTAATGCTCCATCTAGAATTGAAATTCCAACTCAGCAAGTTGTTACAACTAATGAGTCAACGGTACGCCAGAAGCGTGGTAGACCAGTAGGTTCAAAAGATAAAAATCCTCGAAAAAGAAAAGTAATCAATAGTCAAAATGACTCAATTGAAAATGAGAAGATTCAAAAAGAATCTCCAGACATGACAATTGATAAAAATGTCGAAGAGACTCAAGTATATGAAGATAACAGTGAGATCTCGATAAATTATGTAATGACAGGAAAAAGATGGAATATAACTGATGTAGCCATAGACAACATTTTGCTTATACTGTTGCTCATGATATTATACATGAAAATGAGGATTGTGAACCTAGATCTGTTGAAGAATGTCGCCATAGAAAGGATTGACTTAAGTGGAAAGAAGCCATCCAAGCAGAATTAAACTCACTTTCAAAACGTGAAGTTTTTGGACCTGTAGTCCATACACCTGAAGGTGTAAAACCTGTGGGATACGTAAAAGAAATGAAAATAATGAGGTCACGAGATACAAAGCACGATTGGTTGCACAAGGATTTTCTCAAAGACCAGGCATTGATTATGAGGAAACATATTCACTTGTGGTGGACGCTATTACATTAAGATATTTAATTAGCCTGACTGTATATGAAAAGCTTAACATGCATCTTATGGATGTAGTCACAGCATATCTATATGGATCTCTGGAAAATGAAATCTATATGAAAATCCCTGAAGGATTTAAGATACCTGAATCATATAATTCAAAATCTAGAGAATTATATTCAATCAAATTACAGAGATCATTGTATGGATTAAAACAATCAGGACGGATGTGGTACAATCGTCTAAGTGAATATTTATTGAAAGAAGGTTATCAAAATAATCCAATTTGTCCATGTGTTTATTAAGAATCACAATCAGGATTTGCTATTATAGCTGTATATGTTGATGATTTAAATATAATTGGAACTCCTGAAGAGCTTTCAAAGGCAATAAACTATCTCAAAAAAGAATTTGAGATGAAAGACCTTGGAAAAACAAAATTTTGCCTTGGCTTGCAAATTGAACATTTAGCTGATGGAATTTTTATTCATCAAACGACATATACAGAAAATATTTTAAAAGGTTTTACATGGACAAAGCACACCCATTGAACATTCCAATGGTAGTTCGATCACTAGACGTGAAAAAGGATATCTTTCGACCTCGAGAAGATAATGAAGAACTACTTGGTCCTGAAGTACCATATCTTAGTGCAATAGGTGCACTAATGTATCTTGCTAACAACACAAGACCAGATATAGCATTCTCAGTGAATTTATTAGCAAGATACAGTTCTTCTCCAACAAAAAGACATTGGAACGGAGTTAAACATGTACTCCGTTATCTTCGAGGAACGGTTGATATGGGTTTGTTTTATTCAAACAAATCAAATTTTGATCTAGTTGGTTTATGCAGATGCTGGATATTTATCTGATCCACACAAAGCTAGATCTCAAACAGGTTATCTGTTTACATGTGGAGGAACTGCTATATCTTGGCGGTCTGTAAAACAGACCATTACAGCCACTTCCTCAAATCATGCAGAAATTCTTGCAATTCATGAAGCTAGTAGAGAATGTGTATGGTTAAGGTCAATGACTCATCACATTCGAGGAACATGTGGCTTGTCTTCTGGAAAATTTTTACCAACAATATTATATGAAGACAATACAGCATGTATAACCCAAATCAAAGGAGGGTATATAAAAGGAGATAGAACAAAACATATCTCACCAAAACTCTTCTACACGCATGACCTCGAAGAAAATGGCGACATTAATGTTCAACAAATTTCTTCAAAAGATAACTTGGCAGACTTATTTACAAAGGCATTACCCACATCGACATTCGAAAAGTTGGTGCATAACATTGGAATGCGACGACTCAGAGAACTCAAGTGATATATTCACGAGGGGGAGTAGAATTACTGTACTCTTTTCCCCTTGGCTATGCTTTTCCCCATAGGGTTTTTGTAGCAAAGTTTTTTTTAATGAGGCAGGAAAGTATATAAAATAATGTACTCTTTTTCCTTCACTAGGATTTTTTTTCCCATTGGGTTTTTTCCTAGTAAGGTTTTAACGAGGCATTTATTTTATATAATATGGATATCTAAGGGGGAGTATTATAAATGTAATATATAAATGTAGATATCCATAACCTATATAGGTTACAAAATATCATAAAACTCCCATTGAATTTGATATTGTAACATACCTCCCCATTGAATTCAATCTTGTAACATACACCATCTCATATCCTATAAATAGTGGTATATGTTACCTTTGTAATACACACCACAATTGAGTTCAATTGTCATTTCTACTTTCTTATTTCTCTCTACTTTACTACTTTTGTTCTTCCTTTGTTCATTGTATTGTTCTTATTTTATAATAATAATTCTATATTTTCTAATTTTCTAATTTTTATTATTTTATTATATTACATTATATTTATTATTATTATATTTTCTCGATATTCGTTTTCCCCTAGTGCCTCGTTTTGCTCCTCAATTTTACAACACGTTATCAACACAAGCTCCTATCATTTCCCCCGCAGGTCCTAAAGGTATGTCGATTTTCCCTCTTCATTATATTTAATAAATTAAATGTTATTTTGCATATAATAAATTTATAATATAAATACAATATTTTGTAATAGTATTACCATGACAAATTTTACAAAATTAAATACTATAAATAGAGCATGAAGTACAAAGAATGAGAATTAGGGGATGAAAGTCGGTTCATTTTTGTCAGTTTGGGGCCAACTAAGAATTAAATCGAACCAATTGGTTTCATAAACTAGGGATCCAAATCGATTTCCAATAAAGAACAAAATCAATGGATTGATTTTTATTTGATTCAATTTATTATCAATTTGGTTCTCAGTTTTTGGCATTTTTTTTTCCAATTTTTTATTTTTACTTCTACTCTTGTTTTGAATTAATTTGGGTATTGAAATTGTACAATTTTATTTTTTTTCTTGGCACTTTTCTAATTAATAACAATCATACATGCTCCATCATACTTATCATTTTTCTAAACAACAAATATAAATGTATCATAATAATTAAAATATTAAAAAATACTTATTGTTAGAGTATACTTTTATGAATATAAATACTCTTGGGTTGGTTCAATTTTGATTAGATTTTCTAATAAAATATCAATCCTAACCGATACCTTTAAAATTTTCTCTAAATACAAGTCAGGATGTCCAATTTTATACTATTATTCAGTCCACCACCCTAGTTAAGGGTGTAAAGACCCAAATTCTCTTGAGAAAGGTGTAGTTGGGTTGACTTGAGGAAGAAGTTATTTGGTTTCCTTCCCGTTTAAGAGTTTTATGCTTTTTATTTGTTTAAGTTTTTAGCACTGTTTAAAAGCTTACGTTATTCATCAATATTCTTTGTTTCCGTTTACAGTTTATGCAAGTTGAATTTCTTAGTTTAGTTTTCAACCAGCTGTAAATGCATAAGTCGCTTACCTTAAAGTTGAGTATCTTATTTTAACTGGAAATTACGAAATTGCTTATTTTAAGTTCAAATGGCTTTCAAGTCGGATGAAGATCAGAAAGATTAATTACGACATGGATTTCTCACGTCAATAAGTGGTTTATTTTTACTAAATTGTCTTATTTATTAGTATGAAATTTCAAGAAATTTCTAATTATGCACGATTTAAAAAAAATTGATGTGAGTGGTTTGTTTAATTAAATGTTTTATCACTTATAAAAAGTATGATATTTCATGTCTTTATAATTATGAATGATTTAAGACAAATTGCCTCGACATTTTCGTGAATTTTCGTAGCAATTAATTTGATGCTTTTAGTTGAAGTTCTGATTTTAAAAGTAAATGTTGAGATGACCAGGCTACTAGGTGCCAAATCATTTCTAAAACACTCTTTTCTCCTTTTAATTGATGAGAGAATTTTTCTAAACATAAAATCCCAAATATTTTAAAATCATAAGCTTTAAATATAAGATGTTAAAACCCATAGAGAAACAAGAAACTCTATAACGGATCATTGAAAGTATGTTATGAAAAAAATTGAGATATGATCCACCTCTCAATATTTGGAAGATGTTCAAATTTGCTAAATATGAAAGAATGTTTTCAATAAAAAAAAAACACGTTCCAAAAATTACTTTATTTTATCATTGTTCGATATTTTTTAAAGGGGTAGTTATTGACTATTTTTCATAGTTTTTAAAGAGGTACAATTGTTCATTTCTAAAAATCTTGTCTCGTTTTAATTTTTTAGAGTATATTGATCATAGATTGAATCAATCAAAACACACGGTGAAAAAAAACTGAGTTGCAACAACCTTGGTCAATTTCATAGCGAGAGAGATTAAAGTTTGGTGAGCATATGTTTATAGTAAAAAACACATTCCAAAAGGCTTATTTTTTTATTTTTTTTTTTTAAAATTTTAATCAAACCATTGTTGTTTAGTCATTATCTAAAAAGGTAGCATTAGTCACTTTTCATCATTTTTAAAGTGGCATGATTGACCATTTATAAAAAGGCTATTTTTCATTTCAATTTCCTAGTTTATTTTTAAACTTAAAACTCCAAATATTTAAAATAACAAGCCATATATATAAGAACTTAACACCAGTACAGAAACAATAAACCCCACAACACATCATTGAAAGTAAATTTAGTGAATATGACTCTGTATCTAATAAAAAACACATTAGCTAGAAGTTTTTTCTCTAGTGATTGTTTGACTATTTTTTTTCTCTAACAATTGTTTGATAAAATCTTAAACCCTATAACCCAACCCCTAAATCGAAAACCCTAAGCCCTAAAGCTCAACCCCTAAAGTTTAAACCCTAAAACCCAAAACCCCTGACGCTAAACCCCAAACCTATAACCAACCCATAGAAAATGTCTTTAAAGTCCAATGCTATTATCTACAAATTCTTTCACATTGTGTTATACCCTGTTTCAAACAAAAAATCATGCTTTTACAACACAAGGAGATATAATTTAATTTAATTATTCTAAAGATTTCAAAAGTATAGCAATGTCTACAAAACTATATACAAACTGAGATTCAACTTGTTAAAGTATATATTCGAAGGCCAACTTGTTAAAGTATATATAATCGAGGCTGTACAAGAATGAGTTACGCGGCATATCAAATGAAACAGAGCTCCTAAAATTGAATCAAGTCTTGATCATGCAAAATATTGTTTTCTATCTGGGCGTGATGGTGGGAGTTACTCCACTTACAAGGTCACTGCCAGAGACTTCTGATATGTAATAGTTGTTCATGTTGGATGATGAAGATGGGGGAGTAGTCACTTTTGTGACATCTGAGATCAAAGGCTCTGAAATTTTCGTATCAGACTCGGGTAGCATAAGCCAGATACTTTCAAGCTTTCGAACAACTTCGGCCATCGAAGGGCGTGCATCTGTATCGTCTTGGCAACACTTCAAAGCCAATGTCACAAATTTTTCTACACATTCAGCGGGATAAGATCCCAGTCGTCCATCAATTATTGAGAATATTTTTCCAGACTGATATGCACCATTAACCTGTTATAGACCACACATATATTTAAAAGAGATACAAGTGCAAACACACTTCTTTGTCTATGCATACAAGATTTCAATCCATGGGTTGAAACCTTACCCAACAAAAGAAAAACTATATAGAGAAATAAGCAAACATCATATTATATCCTTTAGGCATTCGGAATCAACTTGATTCCCTATACAACTCTATAATATCCAGTTCATGATTACGCACTGGGAGATAAATGTTGCAAAGGTTTAGGTTTTAATGCTATTCCAAATAAAAAGGCCACAAGAAATGCAATCGTAATACCTCCCTAACGATGTTCTTGCCATGTGAGATTGGGTGCCTCCCAGTCAAAAGCTCCAAAAACACAACACCAAGGCTATAAACATCACTCTTATCTGTCAATTTATGAGTCAAAAAGTACTCTGGATCAAGATAACCCTGCAAAATGGAAGCATGCAAATTAAAATAATGCACTTAAATACCCTTTAACTAAACTCAATCTAGGATTTCATACGATTATTTTACCAAGAACAGGAAAATAGAGAATAAACAAGAGAGAATAAGTTTACTACAGAAAATTCACTCTCTACGTCAGGTTCCATGACATAATGAGCAGAGGTTTGACATTATCATTTGTATCTCAACATCCCATCTCAATTATCCTAATAAGACAACTTTGAAAGTGGATTTGAACATGCCGATCAGTTTTCCATAAAAATGTTGAATATTTGTGCTAGCTTAATTGTTCCATTCAGTGCCATCTTACTGAATGTAAGTGTTTTAACAGGACTTCAGATCTGAAAGTACCTCTTTGACAAGGTTTATTTAATCTTAGATCTCACTGTCATGCGTCTTTGTTTACTAATTGATGGACAATGGTAAGTGTCATTGTTTTTTATCTCACTAGTGCAGCCCCAGGATAACTAATCCAACTTCTTTTAGGTTTCTCAATCCTTCAAGCTCCATAACCTCTGGTTGAGCGTATGCTTTTCACGGGTAAATTATTATTCTTATCAAGAACCCTTCTCCAGCAGATCTTTCACTTCTTGATGCCCATAGTTCTTAAATATGTTCAGTGGTACCTTTCCATTACCTATTACCTCCATATCTTAACTCCTGATCTAAGGAAGATAGGACCAATTCGACCATCACTCAAACCTTATACCAAGGATTAAAATATCGATGTCGTTATCGATATCAATATTTCAATTTTATGGATATACCAACGGATATAACGATCAACTCAAAAATCTCCTAAACTAAAGAAGGATGTACGGACCGATCATGACATTTAACTGATCGGAAAAGTGTCAGAGCTTTTGAGGACAACGGGGAAGTCCGCTAGTAGGAATTCCTCAGGGCGTATTACGATTTTTCACCAATCAACGGATATTTATGTAAGTCATGAATTTTATAAAATTTATTTAGACTAATAATTAAGTTGTTTTACATTTTTTATGTTTTACGAGCATTTATAAAAGATTTTGGAGTTGTTAATACCCCTAGATATTTAATATCGACGTCGAACCCTTCAATTTATGAATATATCAATGGATATATCGACATGTTGACGGATTTTTCATCCTTGCCTTATACTGTTTAACTTGCAAATTATCACCACAATACAGTTTTCTATCAAAGGTAAGTGAGTATGATCAGGATTTAGCTAGAGAACCAAAATATCATATGTCATCTAAATATAATTTTGGTCTCTGAGCTTTTGTCTAAATTTTATCTCGGTCCCTAAAGTATTAGAATTTTGGAAAAGAATTAAGACAATAAAGACTAATTATTTGACAATTAATATTTACACAAACATTCATAAAGAGTAAAAATTCCCAACACTCCCTATCAAACTGGTTTGAAGATGCTTTTCATAGCCAGCTTGTTAATCAATCTGTCGAATTGCTTCTTTGGAAGTCCTTTCGTCAGTACGTCAACAATTTTTTGTGAAATAAAAAGATAAGGAATACATAGTGCACCAGCTATAGAGATAGTAACTTTAACTTTTATATCACAATACATCTATATACGTGTCTTCAAAGGAATCTTCAATTCCTCAAGTATCCTTTTGATCCATATATCCTTGCAAATTCCATGGGCTAAAACTTCTAATCTCTGCTCAGCACTAATCTAACTACCACATTTTGCTTCTTACTTCTCCAAGTAACAAGGTTCCTACAACAAAGAAACAATAACTAGAAGTAGATCTTCTATTTGTAGCACTAGCACTTCTTGCCCACTCTACATTAGTGCTTGCCCACTCTACATCAGTATAAACTTCTATTTGAAGTGCCTAGATTCAAAAGCTTTACGGTAATTTGACTATTTTTGAAGATCTGACAAACTAATTGTCCTTATAATAGTCCTCTGATCTTTCCTATAAACTGGGCATTTTCATATTATTGTTCAAATTCGACTTCACAACCTCTACATAGCTTCTGGTAAGTGACTTCTATTGACCCCTTTCTTAATAGAATGATCTCCAGGCATTGCCATGTTGGGCGTTTCCCTTAAGGACTTACACAAGTTATAACTTTCCTCATGTTTCTTAATATAACCCCTTAGCATTTCCCAGAAAAGCCAACCTTGTTTTTCAAAAGTAGCAGAGACTTTAATCCATTACCTTCCTGTGGAAGAAGGCTAAATTGTTATAGTATATATGTGTAAATGTAGGAGCTTATTAGTCTTTTGTCTTCTTTTTAGTTTAGTTTGGTTTCCTTGTACTTTAGTCTCTTTTCATTTTATCAATGAAAAGTATCGTCTCCTTTAAAAAATTAAAATAGTTTAGGCCTTTCATGTATTCCAAGTAAACCTGTTTCTCCAAGTAAATTCATAATATATTTTCTTTGATTCGCGAAGATACCTTTTTTAGATCTTGCAAACTCCATTCCTAGGAAGTACTTTAATGTTCCTAGGTCCTTTATCTGAAATGCACTTGCAAGTTTTTTCTTTAAAGTTGCCAATTCTGCTTCGTCATCACCTGTAAGAATAATGTCGTCTATATATACAATCAAAATCGCAACTTTGTTATTTGCAGAATGCTTGTAAAAATTAGTGTGATCAACTTGACTTTGAAGAAACCCAAAACTCGTAACTACTTTCCCAAATCGTTCAAACCATGCTCCAGGAGATTGTTTGAGTCCGTATAGAAGCTTCTTTAGTTGACATACTTTGTTCTTCCCAAGACAATTTCAAATCCTGGTGGAAAGCTCATAAACGCTTCTTCTTCAAGATCACCATTAAGAAAAACATTTTTTACACCGAGCTGGTGTGGTGGCCAATCTAAATTGGCTGCAAGATAACAATATTCTGATGGAATTAATTTTAGCAACAGGAGCAAAAGTTTCCAAATAATCAATCCTATAGGTTTATGTGAATCATTTTGCAACTAGTCTTGCTTTATATCTTTCAACCTTACTATCAAAATTACATTTAATGGTAAAAACCCATTTACGCCACACTGTTTTCTTGTCTCTCGGAAAATCTACTATTTCCCATGTACCATTATGTCTTAGAGCATTCAATCTCTTCCATAACTACTAATTTCCAATTTGGATCATCTTAGGCTTCTTGTATGTTCCTTGGGACAAATAAGTCATCTATCCTAGAGGTGAAAGCTTTATAAACTATTTGACAAATTTTTGTATGAGATATAATTTGCAATGAGATATTTGGTGCAAGTTCTAGTATCTTTTCTCAAGGCGACAGGGATATCAAGATCAGTGGCAATAGGTAAGACATTTTCAATGGTTGGAGAGACATCAGGCAAAGTATTTTCAGTGGTGAAAAAGAGTAGAAGGTTGGTTACCTAGAGTTTCAGAATCATCCCTCGGAGTATGAGGTTGGATTCGTGACGAGTCAACTATTTGGTCCTTATTCAGTTGATTGAGCCTTCTTCTGGTGTAAAACTTAAACCTAGGATTCAGATCATTAGAATCTTTTTGTAGTAATTCTCCGCTGAATTAGAAGGTTCTATACTTGGCATTGAAGAACTAGCAAGGTTAGGACAAATAACATTTGGAAGAGAAACATATACATCCCAAAAATTATCACTCTCTAAACTTGGTGTTTTGTTCCTATGAAGATAATTTTGGGTGAAAAAAGGTTGGTTTTCCAAAAACGACACATCCACACACATAAAGTTTTTTTGTTTGAGATCAAAATACTTATACCCCTGTTCGCTAGAAGCATAGCCTAGGAAAATGCATTTAATAGGTCAATGATCTAATTTTGATCGAAAATGACTAGGAAGATGCACATAACAAATACACCCAAAAACTTTAATAGGTAAATCAGAGGACAAACGAGTAGTTGGAAAAAAATCTTTCAAAACAGCAAGTGGAGTTCTAAAATTCAAAACTTTAGAAGGCATTCAATTTATTAAATAGATAGCCGTGAGAATTGCTTCCCCCCACAAGTACTTAGGAACATTCGTTGTAAATATTATAGCCCAAGCAACCTCTAGCAGATGCCTATTTTTACGTTATGCAATACCATTTTGTTGAGGGGTGTCTTGACAAGTAGATTGGTGAACAATGCCTATGTTTTTAAAAAACTCACTCAGACGTTTGTTGAAATATTCAGTTCTATTATCTGAATATAAAATACCTATTTTTGTTAAAAAATAGGTTTCAATCCTATTGTAAAAACATGTGAAAACATCATTCACTTCATATTTTTTGGTTAATAAAAAGACCCAAGATAGACGAGCATGATCATCAATGGAAGTCACAAACCAACGTTTTCCCCTGTTAGTTATAATTTTAGAGCGACCCCAAACATCGCTATGAATTAAATAAAATAGTTTTGAAGACAAGTAAGGAGGAGTGATAACTCTTTGCAAAGATAATTTTCACAATTTAAATGAGCAATCAACTCCCTTAAGAAAATTTGGAAATAGAATTTTGAGATAGAAAAAACTAGGATGCCCTAGTCTACAATGCCATAGCATAATTTGATCTTTAACTGAAGGAGAACTAATACTACTAAAGACCGGAGTTTTTTCATTACCACAAGAATGTTTATCAAAATAGTATAGGCCATCAAGCATCCTAGCACATCCAAACATCCTCCCCAAGGTTTGATTCTGAAAAATGCAATAGGACTCAAAGAAAACAATACGACAATTAGAATCTTTTGAAAGTTTACGGATAGATAAGAGATTACATGCTAGTTTAGGAACATGGAGGACAAACTTTAGAGTAATATTGTTAGTCAGTGTAATGGTTCCTTTTTCCTGCCATCAGTGAAAAACTGTCATATGCAATTCTAACTTTTTCATTGCAATATAAAGGGAGAATAAGATTTAAAGAGAGAGGACGAACTAATCATGTGATCAAAAGTTCCAAAATCAATAATCCACGGAGAAGATTTATGGCAAAAGAAGGCTTGAGGATAAATACTAGTTGCGCCAAGGAAACACAAGAATTATTAGATGGTAAATTAGTTGGTAGCAATTTCAAGATTTTGATGAATTTGCTCCTTTGACATAGTACTAAGTAATGTGTAATGGGAAATAATAATAAATGTCAATGGGGAGATTAAAAGAAACAGACCAAGCCAAGCAATAAACCACAAAATGACTTTGTTTGGGAAGATCTCTCTATGGACTTTGTTTTGGGTCTTCCTAGAACTCAAAGGGGAAATGACTCAGTTCTAGTAGCGTGGACCAATTTAGCAAGATGGCTCATTTCATAGCTTGCAAAAAAACTTCAGATGCTCTTGGGATTGCCAACTTATTTTTTAGGGAAATCGCGCAATTACATGGTATCCCTAAAACAATAGTTCGGATCGTGATGTTAAATTCTTGAGCCATTTTTGAAAAACTCATGGCGTAAGTTTGGTACAGGTTTAAAGTTTAGCATTACAAGCCGCCTTCAAACGGATGGCCAAATAGAAGTTACCAATCGTACATTGGGCAATTTGATACGTTGTTTTTGTGGAGACAAACCTAGGCAATGGGATCTAATTCTTGCTCAAGCTAAATTTGCCTACAATCACACAAAAAAAAAGGTCTACAAGGAAGTCACCATTTGAAATAGTTTTTACTAAACTTCCCCATTTAACTATGGACTTAGCTATTACCATCTTCTTTTAATGTTGATCAGGAAGCTGCAGAAATGGCCGAGCATATTGAACGTTTGCACAAGGAAGTTCATGAACACCTTGAAAAAGCTTATGGGAAATACAAGAAGGATGCTGATCAACTTAGGTGTTCTCAGTCATTTGAAGTTGGCGACTTAGTTATGGTTGACTTATGGAAAAACGGTCTTCTAGCTGGAACTCATGGGAAATTGCTTCCTAAGAAGATAGGTCCTTATCCCATTCTGGAAAGATATGGGAATAATGCTTATAAAGTTGATCTACCATCTTCATACAAGAATTCTCCTAGTCCTAATGTTGCTGATCTAACACTTTTCCATGCTCCATACAAATTTCAACTGGTGGATTGAAGGAGCTCGAGATCGAGTTCTTTTTTAGAGGGAGGGAATTGATGTAATCTATAAGCTTAACTCTGGTTTAGGCTTAAAAGCTCTGTTTTACCTATTTTTTTTAGACTTTTCTGCTGTCAAAGTTCTTAAGTTTAAGTTTTTACTTTTTACCTTAAGTAACTTTTTTTAATTTGTTTCTGTTTTTTAAACTTACTTCAAAGGCTTGTTTGTAGCCCTTAAATAGAGGTCCCTAGGTTGTAATAGGTATTAGTTATAGGAATAATACAAGAGTTCTTCAAGAATTCTCCCAGATTCTGTTCCACCAACCTAAGATTTAATATCCTATGGGTTTCCTTGACACCCAAATGTTGTATGGTCAGGCAAGTTGTCCTGTGAGATTAGTTGAGATGCGCGTAAGGTGGCTTGGATACTCATGGATATAAAAAAAGAATCTCCAAGATTGTGTTTAAGAAATTAATTTTACACCACCAAAGAACCAGCATATATGCTTGGTCAATCAAACAACTTACAACTGGGAAAAAAAAGTTACTCAACAGTAACTTTACAAAATAAAAACAACTAACAAAAAGGAAGTTACTACAGAGTAACTTGTAAAAATAAAATAAAACTAACAGCCCAATCGATAACTAAACTACATCACTTGTTCTCTAGTTCAATTCTATGAATAATTTTTTTCACATATACACAGTATTTTATTAGTTCATTGTGATTAGTAGTCGTCTTAGTAATTTGACATTAAACACTATGAACTAGTAGAATACGGTGTATATAAATACTTTAAGTATATAGCAAACCAAACAAAATTGTGTATATATGGAAAAAAAATCATTCATTAGACGGTATAAAAACACTGAGTATATAGCAAACTAAACAAAATTGTGTATAAAAATACTTTTGAGAAAATATAACCAAACACATGAGTGTTTATTCTGTTTTTATTTTAAACCATTTTTATAAAAAGTATTTAAATGAGAATGCAAA
The DNA here is from genome assembly GCA_002890555.2 of Lagenaria siceraria. NCBI lineage: Eukaryota > Viridiplantae > Streptophyta > Magnoliopsida > Cucurbitales > Cucurbitaceae > Lagenaria > Lagenaria siceraria. The sequence goes on from CM016487.1 coordinate 15,596,252, forward strand.
GAAATCCAAATAGGCAATAATTCATGTCATCGACGATGATTGTTGCCGGAATTAGGCGGTGGTAGTCGCCGACAATGGTTGTTGTTGGAGTTGGTCGTCGGCGATGATCATCGAAGTTGGCCACTAGAGGTAGTTTTCAGAGTTTGGCGTTGGAGGTGGTCACCAAAATTGATCGCCATATATGATCCTCACCAAAGGTAGTTTCTGCAGGATTGGTTGCCGGAGGCGATTGTTAGAGCATTTTGTTGTGGTGATTGTTGTCGGAGTGAGGTGGTGGTAGTTGCCAACGATGGTTTGTTGCCAGAATTGGTTGTTGGTGGTGATTGTCGAAGTTGGCCACCACAGGTAGTGGCTAGAGTTTGTCATCGGAGGTGGTCACCAAAATTGACCATCAAATATGGTCTTCGCCGAAAGTAGCTTGTCTCCGACGTTGGCCACCAAAGGTGGTCATTGGAGCATCTTATCGGCCATGATTGTTGTCGAGTGAGGCAGGCTGGCAGCAGTTGTCCCTGAAAGGTAAAGTCATTGGAAACATTGGAGGTAGGGTGGGAGAGAAAGAGAGGAAGATATAGTTTCTTGATAAATGTGCAGACTTCAATAGTGAACACTGTTGAAGTCGGTGGAGTTGAGTTATTTAATACTGAGTTGTGAAGTTGGTGGGCCAAACAATAAGTTGGTTATTTTAACCAACTCAACTCAACTTAAGTTGGTGGGCCAAACACCACCGAAAACTTCTAAGGAGGTGTTTGAGGCTTCCAACTTGGAGTGGGTTGAGTGGGCTAAGCTATAACCCACTTAGCGTCTGTGGCGCATGTTAAAATAATGGGTAGTAAGGGTTATTTTAACCCTCATTTTTCTACCGTAAACCTATTTACAACTTCGTGGTTAAAATAATCGACTCTCTCTTCTTTCAATATTTCCAATAACTCCACCCATCGACAACCAACTCTAAAGACCACCTTCGGTGACCGGATGTTAAAATAGTGAGTAGTAAGGGTTATTTTAACCCTCGTTCTGCTACAATAAATCTATTTATGAAAATTTTTGTTTTGTCGAGGAAAGCTACAATAAACCTATTTACAACTTTGTGGTTAAAATAATAAACTCTTTCTCTCTTCAATGTTTCCAATAACTCCACCCATAAGCAACCAACTCTGACGACCACCTTCGGTGACCACCTCTGACGACCAATTTTGGCGGTGCCCACCTTCGGCAACTAGCTCTGTCGGCCAACTCCAATGATAAACCTCCAACAAATATCTATGAGACCAACTTCAAAAACCACCTCTGGCATAACTCTGGCAATGAACTCTAGTAAGGCAACTCCAATGCCCAATTTCGGTGATGATCACCTCTGATGACTACCTCCGGCAGCCAACTCCTACGATCACCTCTGGGGACCACCTATTTGACCAACTCCGGTGGCCAACTCTAGCGAAGATCACCTCCGACCCCCAATTTCGCCAACCACCACCTCTGGCAATTATCTCCAACAACTCCCTTCGATGGTCAACTCCCACGATTACTTTCGGCAACCAGTTCATAGTGTTTAATAGACTTCTTTTATAGTAATTTGACATTAATAAAAACACTTTAAGTATGACAAATCAAACAAAATTGTGTATAAAAACACTTTTGAGACCGACTTGTGTAATATTTTAAAACATAGGGACCAAATGGAAACTAGACCCAAAAAGATAATTTTCCTTTTTCATACTTTTTTCCTTTCTTTTTTTTGCAGTTTAGTTCTTAGAAAAATGAAATCAATAAAATAAAATAAATCTTCAAAATTATAGACTGTAATTGTTCAAATTCAACCTCAAAACTGATGTACGAACAGTAGGAAATAATAGATAAAATGTAGAGAAACTATTACTTTTTAGATTTTTATCCAGTTCTATGGAAGAAGAAAATAAATTCTGATACAAACAAAAATTTTAATAAAAAAACAGCCCATTTTAAGAATTATGTATCTGAATAAAAGTTACCCAAAATTCTATAAATTTGAAAGTTTTGGGCCCATTTTAATAATTGTATAAGTTTGAGTGTCCTAAATACTTTACTCTTATTTACAAATCTATGTTTAAATCAGTTGAGTTGTGCACAAATTAAGAAATAAGTTCGGATAGTTTATGTGGTTGACAAAATATGATATTTAAGGTACTATTACTTGTATAAGAAAAAAAAATAGTAAAAAAAAAAATCTAAACCTGGACTAAAATAACTAATTTCTAAAAATAGGAAAAAAGGAATTAATGTAAGATTAAACCAAGTTATCCTAAATCCTATTACATCACACAGACTATTATAACCTAGATTAAAATAGTTTGCACCCTAGACACAAACTATTATAATCTATAGACTATTATAGCCCGCAGAGCACATACTATTTCAGGCCACATACTCCACATACTATAATAACCAACTTAGCGCCCCAAACAGCTCCTAAATAGCCCCTAAATTTCCAACATAGACA